>PVKE010005249.1:0-59997 GCA_004027555.1 Craseonycteris thonglongyai
TAAGTTAAAGTCAGGAGTTTCAATCACCTTCCACCAAAAGAATTTTGGCTAATACCTCTAAAGGGACAATTTTACCTTATTCACAAGTTTTCCTAGCATTGACTCTAAGTGGAAGAAAAAGGCTAACGGGAGTGTTGGTGAGAGGAGTAGCAAGTATAGAGAAATTACAAGTTGAGTGATGAGTGCAATAGAAAATTGGAAAGATCAGAGATGAATAATTGTCCCCTGGATTTACCTTACATTAGGCAGAAACTAGGATTTCTGGAGGATTATGAGGGGTCATCACCCCCCACCTGCAAAGATTCTGCATTCATAATCCATGACATCCCGAAGTCCTTTCTCAAAGAATAGAGGCTTTCATTACAAAAGTGGAGATGAGCTGTTAGTATCTCTGGCAAACTCAGGTGGGAGGAGGTCAGGAACCACAGAAACATTAGGAAGGGGGTTGTCATCAAGGGGGTGGGGCATTGGAGGAGACTCCAGAGACAATCTCCACCTACTTCACCAAGAACAGGGCCTGCGGTCACAGCCCAAATCTCTGGAGCAGGCAAAGAGGACTCCTGCCTGTGGCTTTTCTCAGCATGAGGATTTGTTCCTGGCCAATGCCATAGTGTTAATTAAAAATGCCTATGAAGATTTCTAGAGAGAGGCTCAGAAATATAGTTATGCCCTCAAAGCTTTCACCTGCTAGTTCCAGAAAACTGCACGATACTATTTAATAAAAACAAATCTACCCACTGACAATAATTAAATCTTAACTATAGGTAACTAAAAATATAAAGCTTCACCCAAATGCAGTGTCACACCTACTACTATATGCCTTGTTACACCTTTACTCTTCCCCTGTGTTTCTGCATATTTAGCTGTATGTATCTTTCATCAATATAGCGACAGAGCAGGCTAAGAAATGTATGCTGGGAATAAACTGTCTTCTAGTTCTCAGATACTTCTATTTTACTTGTCACCGTCTGTGCTAAAAAGTCACTTCTACAAATATTCTCCAAGAAAGGTAGCAAAGAATTGAAATGACATTTCACTAGCAGTGAATCAGCATCTCTTCTCCTTGAAACAGCATAAGCTCTTCAGAAATAAGACATAAGTGTTGCCATGTATGGGAAAGTGTAAGACTTTCAGAAATGGTGATCCAGTACGTGGGAAACACCAGTGGGACCCTCCCCTCCCTGTACTAACTGTTCTGCCACTGAACATTTGAGTGAGTTTTCAAATGGAGAAAATCACCTCCTTCAAGTCTTTTTCTAGTTTCAAGAGTACAGCACAGTGGTTAGACACTTACATAGCTTACAAAATGATCCAATGATAAGTCTACTACCCACCGATACTATATATAGTTATTGCAATACTACTGTATTATATTCCCTATACTGTACTTTATCTGCCTATTTTGTAACTGCCTGTTTGTACTTCTTAATGCCTTCCACATATTCAGCCAATCCCCTAAACCCCACCCATCTGGTTCTCTCTACCTATGACTTTCTTTATTGATTGTTCATTTTGTTTTTCAGATTTCAGATATAAGTGAAATCATGTGGTATTTGTCTTTGTCTGACTTATTTCACTTAACATAACACACTCTAGTCCATCCATGTTGTTGCAAATGGTAAGATTTCATTCTTTTTTATGACTAATATTCCATTGTATATATGTACCACATCTTCTTTATCCAATGGTCTATCGATGGTCACTGAAGTTGCTTCAATATCTTGGCTATTGTAAATAATGCTACAATAAACATAGGGTTGCATATATCTTTTTCAATTAGTATTTTAGATTTCTTCAAATAAATAGTCAGAAGTGAGATTCTTACTTCAAGTCTTTGCTGAAATGTTGCTTTCTCAGTGAGGCTTTCCTTAACTAGCCTACTTAAATTTGCAGCCTTCCCTGTCTTTTTCCTGCTATACTTTTATCCCTAACACATTACAGTAAATGTACTTATTTATTTTGTTACACACACATACTACAACACTATCTCCATGAAGACAGAAATTTCTGTCAGTCATAGGCACTGTGGAATTTCTGGGTCCTCGAATATTACTTGGGACAGAGTACAGACTCAAAAACTAAGTGTTGAATAAAGGTAGTCATCCTAAGAACAATAATAAGCCACCAAAAAACTTTGCACATAAAGAGTTATGATCAGACATAGATGTTTAAGGTCCCTTCAGCTGCCCATAAGAAAATGTTCTGGAAGAAAGGTGCTAGTATGGCGGGCAAAAATGGATGACTGGGAGAAAACTGTCTCATTTTCATTTCTAAGAAGAGTTAGTATAGTGAACTGAAGCAGTGAGGCTTGCTAGATTTGGTAATGACGCAGTGTGGTAGCTAACCTCCAAGATGCCCCCACCCCTTCCTGTAATGAAGTATAACCCAGTATTCACATCTTTGTGTAGTCCTCTCCCATGCTGAATGGCATTGGCTCTGAGGGACAACTAAATACGACAGTGATGCTACATGACTTTCAAGACCAGGTTATATAAAAAGCCTTGCAACTTCCAATCTGGTGTTTTGAAATACTCACTCCTATGAAAGGCTCGCTTCTAGAACCCACTATGTAAGAAGTCTTGCTGTGTTAATCCCGCCATGCTAGAGCTATCACATGGAGAGATCACATGAAGAAGCCGTAGGACTACACAAAGATGCCCTACCAGTCCCTCACTGTTGCTGCCGCCTGCCATATGAGTCATCCTATCTGAGGCCCTGACCCTGAGAACAGATGTAGGCTTTCCCACTGTGCCACGTCTGAATTTCTGAGCCTCAAAACCAAAACAAAAGTAGTTTAAACCACTAAGTTTGGGGGTAGTATGCTAAGTAAAAGGAGATAACCAGAACACTCAGTAAAGAGGACTCATTGTTGATGGAATTCCACGAACCAGGTGAAGGTTCAGTGTTAACAAACTTGAAGGTCAGAATATCTCAAGGTGCTTTCTGAATTTATGGGCCTAGTCAGGGTGAACCAAGTGGATCACTTTAATAAAGAAAACATGTAGCTGCTTCCAGATAGTTTTTTAATTTAAACTGTCAAAAATTTACCTATCTGATTTTTCCCCAGACAGATTTTTATTATACTGAAGCCCTTCAGAAGCTGACAATTTGCTTAATTAACTGAAGGAACTGCGTTACCATGAGACCTTCCTCTTCCAACTCTCGGGAGAAGTTTAGAGCAATATCTCCCATTAGAGCATAAACTGATGATGTCTCAATGACATTAAGTTAATTGTTTGTTCTGAAGTTCATCAGAAAACTAATTGAAACTATTATTTCAGGAATATTTGATGCCTGAACTTCTTTTGCTATTCTATTCAAATCAAAGACTAAATTGTGATATCAGAGACCTTAAATTATAAATGCAAATAGTAGCAGATGAAGTCCCCTTTTAAAATCATGGACAGGGTTACATAATAGATAGCTTAAAATAATGACAACAAATACTAGTAAAGTTTCATTGAAATGTGAAGACAGAAAGAAGGCCGAAGAGTTGCTCAAGGACATACCAAGTTCTTGCATAGAATCCAAGCATAGTTATTCTAGAAGCACCAATTAACATAGCGTATTGGAAAACATATATTTGCAACAAGTCCCACCTGCAATAAGCTTATGCCAGATTGTTGTCCTGCCCCACACTCTTGGCCTTATAAAAAAGAAATGTGGCAAAATTTCCAAAAGCTTAAGCCTGAGTTACTTCAACCCCTCCATAGAAACACTGTCACAGACACACATACAGTATAGTTCATCTCATGCTTTGATTACTATGGGCTCTCCAAAGATTACCCGGGGCCTCCGACTGCATAAGCATGCTTGAGAGTCCATGACAAGGATAGGGCGATATTGAGATCAACACCCTAAAGGCTCCTCATCCCCTACAGGAATATAGTCCTATTTTCTTTGTTAGACACACAGAGCCCTCTATGGTCTCACCCTTGCTTACATCTCCAACATCCTTTCTTGTTATAACTTCTCTAATCACCACCACCTGCATATACACGCACACACACACACACACACACACACACACACACACACACACACACACAATCTTCTAGCAGTACTGAACTAGTTGCAGTTCCCTAAATGTACTATATTGTTTCAGATCTCTCCAACTTTGTTTATATTCTTCTCTCTGTCTAGCATGTCCTTTCCCCTTTAAGACTCAGTTTAAACAGCACCTCTCCTGTGAAACTCTTCCTCTCTCCTTCCCTCAAGGCAGACTGGCCATTCACTCCTTTGGGTTCTCTTGAGGCCCCATGTATTATTCTTTCATTTTGTCTCCCTACTGCTACTTGACTGAGTCATTCAGGAGAGCAAATAGTTTATTTCATTATTTCAATGTCAGAACTCCCTAAAATACAGGCCTTCTTTTTTATATGGAAAGAATGGAAGGAAGAGCAATAGCCTCTCCAAATAAAAAAAATATATATTTAAGAACTTTAGTTTTCAGTGGCAATGCCATTGACCTTGTCCTTGTGCGGAATAAATAATTTTCCACTTCTTGTCATTAATATCACTTTCTAAAAGAAGCCAATCTAAAGTGATGCCACGAGTTATCCTCAAATTATAATGTGACACTTATTAAACACAAGTTTTATTAGCAAATAAATAAAACTATGCCACAGAAGTTAGGGGATCATAGAAATATCCAGTCTGTTTTATAAAAACTCCCACATAATTGAAAAAAAAAGAGGACCATTCACAAAAGAACAGTCAACCGGTGTGTATGATTCTATTCAGCAGGCTTCTGTAACAACACAGAATTCTGCTCCCAGGTAGGCATATACTAAGGTGACCAGATTTTAACATCGATAAAGCGGGACACCACTGACCGGGGGGGAGGGGGTTCTTGATTAAAAATTTGGTCTATCTCCCGCTGTTCCCTAGCTTGTTGTGCATTCCTTCCAAAAATCGGGACTTTTTTAAAACACCGTGGGACATGGGGAAAATTGTTAAAAATCGGGACTGTCCCACCAAAAGCGGGACGTCTGGTCACCTTAGCATATACATAGTATTTTATTGAGGAAATGTACTTGAATCATTAAGAACATTTAACGTGATTAGAACATCTGAAAAAGATTAGAAGCCAAAAATGCAGATCTGATGAGTAAATAGAGAAGGTCAAGATGTACATTTAGTAATGAGAAATGGAAAACAGTTATTTACCTCTATCTCTGGAAGCAAAACTGAGACTAACAATAGAGAACCCAAAAGGGCAAGGTAATATTTACTTAGGACTTTTTTTAGTCTTTATCCATTTGGGGAGTCTAAAAATTCAAACATTTATAAAAGATTTGCTCCTGAGTAGAAAATGCTGTAAAATGGTGAATTCCATAGAAATGTTCAAAGTAGTCTTATGGTCATTCAATTTACAGCTCAGCCTTTAAATACAGATTATGACAGCCAACATAAAAATATTATGGCTCATATTATCATCTATTCACTACTTTCTATAAATGGTCTCTGATTTTGATGGACACAATACTTTGAAGAAATAAACGAGACAGAAAACAGATGAAGTTTTTTGTTTGTTTGTTTGTTTTTTAAGATTTATTTTCTTGTTTTCGACAGAGACACACAGAGAGACAGACAGACAGAGGGAAAGGGGAGGACCCTGAGCAGTCTCCATAGTTGTATGTCATCAGTTTTCAACATGGTTTTGTTCCACACAGGTGAGCAAGGGGGCTGCACCATGCAGGAACTGGGCTGGGGGCCTCCCACATGGGAGACATGCCCCCTCAAGCCAGGGGTCAAACCAGGGGGCAAAAACTGAACTGGGGACCCCCCTGCATGGGAAACGCACACCAGGTCAGCACATGGGTCCGCATGGACCAGGACCAGGATTCGATCCTTGGTCCCCAGGGCTGCAAAGTGAACACTTAACCTGCTGAGCCATCCTGGCTTCCCCCAGATAAAGTTTTAAATTGATAACTATCAGAAACCTTCATCATTTGAGAGAGTCCTAACCCCATAAAGGCCATGTTACATAGAGACTGAGCAGAAGCAGTAGCTGAGAATTATGGGACAGATCTTTAGGAAACAGAACTATTTCTGCTTGAGCATTTGGAAAGGGAAATGAGTGACTGTCCTCCCCTCTTTAATTTGAAATAGTTGACGACGGTGCCCTGCTGAGGAGGGAAGGACAGTCAAACAAATGATGTGAAACAAAAGTAAGCCACCTTTTTAAAAAACTGTTCTGGAACTTCTCCAATGTACTCATTATGTAGAAAGAATGATCAACCTCTAGAGATATCACACAGTTTTAAGAATTCGCATGGTTCTATACTCCTAGTTTCATGTATCCTTTTTGTTTGCTCGTCTGTTCGTTTTTTGGTCTGGAGCAAATATATCAGACATTATATAAGTTTCATTCTTTCCATAAATACTTCACAATATATCTCTAATATATATAAACATTTTACAATTACAAACAGTACCACTTTCATAACCAACACAATTTATAATTAGTATTGTTCAACATCATCTAACCCCCATCCCTACTCAGTTTTCTCTGATTAACTAAAAAATGTCTTTGGGCATGGCATAGTTTATTTGAATCAGAATTCCAACACAATTTACTCACTGTGTTTGATTGATATACTTTGTCTCTTTTAATCTATAACATCCCCCAACCCTCTTTTCTTCCATGACATTTATTTGCTGAAGACTCATATATTGGGCTGATTGTACCCTCATGGTATTATTTAAGATGAGGCTCTATCCCTCATATTTCCTATAAATTGGCAGTTTAGAAACTTGACTCGATTCTGACTAAAAATTTTGGCAAAAATATTTTAAACATGATGCTGTGGGTCACATCAGATGACATGTAATGTCTGTGCTACTCTTAGTGATGTTTATATTGATCAAGTGATTCAGATGATATCAGCCTGCATAATCCACAATAAAGTACCACCGTAACTTTTAGCCTAATGATTTCTGCATCTAGGTTGCCTAGATCCATTATTTTGTTAGGGGCTGAAATGGATTTATTCAAATCTTTTATTTCTTCTGCTTTTATTTTCTGCCCTTCTTCTGTTGAAAAAAAGAAAAGCCCTTTCTTGCAGAAACAGAAAAACAGCCCCTAAATGCTAGAAGCTGCCCTGAGACTCATAGCTAGAGCTCAATGTTCTCTTGTTGGATTTAAACAATCTCATAGAACATCAAATCACCTTTCGACTTTGAAGAACTGAGATAAACAAGACTAGTTCATAAAGCTGTTTAATCACAGGCAAAAACAAGGTCACTGTGCAGACCACAAAAACTCAAATATCCTCCTTTTCTAAATACTACACATGACTGCCGCTTCTATAATAATGACAGCTTTAAACTTGCTTTAGCCTGCCCTATAAGATTTATTAAATACCAAATCCTAACATGACTCAAAGAAAATTTATTAAGACACCCAAACGTGTAACTATCCTCCTTTCCAATCCAAAACAAAGCCCCTCTTCCTTGAACCACCCACCCCAACATCATCTAACCACAGCCCAAATCCTGTAGTACATCCTTTCTAATACCCTCTTGCTGAGATGCCCCAAAGTTGCCCCACAGTTCTCAGTTTTCTTCCCTGAAAAACATAATAAGTTTGACTTGCTGAGTTTCAGGTCTGTTCTTGGTGGTCTATGACTTGGGTGGTAGGGGATGCAGAGAGAGACATTTACATCTATACAGTTATCATGAAATATAGTCAATACAGGAAAGACAGAATATATTTGATTCTTTTACTTTAGTTTTCTACAGAATAATGAGTTTGTTCTCTGGCAACTTACCATGGTAATCAACATGGTATACTTTTTCCTTTTCAGAATATCATTCTGAATGCATAGATTTTCATTTTTCTATCTACAGCATTTTTTTAAATGGTGCTGTAAGCTCCTGGATAGTGAACATGGTCCAGGATCTCTAAGCACATGTCCAGTTTCAGGGCCTGGCTTCAGTGCAGGCACACAAAACTCACATTCATGGTGCCTTAGACACCCCCATCCCTCAAGACTCAATGCCCATCATCCTGGGCCGGTCTGCTAGGAAAAGGCAGGGAGCACCATAGCCTCTGTCCTGTCCCAGAGCAAAGCCTCAGGGACTGCCATCACCAAGTCTTCTGCCACTTCCTGGTGAGCCACTCAGGACTTCTGCCTGGACCAGATACTGATGCCATGACCTGTAGCAGTCATTATTTTCTGCTAAAATATTTCCTTCTTTGACCTGTAGAAGCCCCTTAAAGTTGACTCCTGTGTCATTTGTTCATGTGTTTGTTTGTTTTTATTGTTAAATCTATTGGGGTGACATTGGTTATTAAAAATTACATAGGTTCCAGCTGTACAATTCTACGTTACATCATCTATGTGTTGCATTGTGTGCTCACGACCCAGAGTTAGTTCCTCTTCCAATACTATATATTTGATGCCCCTTCCCTCCTCCCCCAGGCCCCTCCCCCTTACCCTCAGGTGGGAGTTAAACTATTGACTGTGACCATGAGTTTTTTGTTTCTTCATTACTTTCAGTTTTATATTCCAACTATAAGTGAAGTCATATGGTTCTTGATTTTTTTCTACCTGACTTATTTGACACACCAAATTAATCATCACAATAAAGCGACCATTCGCCATAATATTTACTTTTAGCAAAAAATGAGTGGCAATATCTTGCCTGAAGACAAGCTTTGTACTTCATTGAGGGGTGAGCAGACCTGCATATGAACATGTGGGCAATTTCAGTTACCATATTTTTACAAGAATGTAGAATAAAGGCAGAATTTCAAGAAAGAGCTACCAAAAATGATTAAAGAAAGAAAAAGTGTCCAAAGAAGGAATATTAAGGCACTTGCCTGAAAAAGAGAAAAACAAAGAATGATTTTATTGCTGTGGTTAAAGGTTTTTCCAAAGACGAGTTTGTCGGACAGTCAGCACCATGTTACAAAATACTCTGCTAGAGATGAGAGTAAAGCAAAGGATATTTGGCTAAATCTCGAGAATATCAAAATTACCCAATCTCAGTTATCTAGAACTGGCCTAGTCAAGCCTGGAGATTAGTCCTAGATCAGAGGTGTCCAACTTTTTGGCTTCCCTGGGCCACATTTGAAGAAGAAGAATTGTCTTGGGTCACACATAAAATACTAACACTAACAATAGCTGATGAGCAAAGAGAAAAAAAAAAAAAAAAGGTCACAAAATAATCTCATAATGTTTTAAGAAAGTTTACAAAGTCATCCTGGGTCACATGCAACCCGCGGGCTGCAGGTTGGGCAAGAGTATTCTAGATGATTTAGGAATTTACCTAAATGCTAAAACACTATGCTGCCTAAAGGTGTTTCTGAGGATGCAATTCTCTGTTGTTTCATTCAAACAGATCCTCTCCATCTGACACTGGAAAGTAAATAAGCCTCTCTGTAATCTAGCCCCAAAGGCTCCACTGCAAGCCGGTTTGTGGCTGCCTCTAAACAGAGAACAAGGTGGCATGGGGGTGGCTCATTGCTCCCTACACAAGGAAGCCAGCCAGCAGCCCCAGAGACCACTCTGAGGGTGGAAATGAGCAAAAAGCTGCCCCGGGACCTAGAGGAGTCCCCCATAGATCCTCCCTCATACAATTTCTAGAGCCCACTCTTATTTCAGCAGTAAGAATGGGGGCAAAAGAAGTAGGCTTAGTAATTGTGAATACTACTGAGCACTCTACTGCAGAATAGGCAGGAGCCAGTTTAATCTAATGTCAAATAAACAGACCAGGACAGTGCTTCTCTCAGGGACTAACTCTGCAGTTCTCAGTCATCCCAGAAGAGAAAGTATTAAGACACTCAGAACAAGTCCTCTCCTCTAATTCAGAAGGTGGCACTTGGGAGTTGGCTGACTGGAAGGAAAAGCACTGACAAGAATAACTATCTAAAAGCAAGATTTCCTCAAGAAAAGTTGATTCAAGGACAGCAGAATAACTGCACTTCATGAGCTAAAAGAGCAGAATGAAGGGATTTCACAAAGAACACATAATGAGGCAAGAAAATAACTCCAACAGCCTAATAAAGCTACAAATTTTTTTTCTCATTGCTTTCTAAGCCCAGAAGCTACTTTCTCTTTTTATTTTTTTCCCTTTATGATCTGAAAGAAAGAAAAGCAAGGTAAAAATAGACTGTTTCTTTCTTTCCTTTTTCTTCTTTATTTTTTTGCTGGATAAAATATTTAACTTTATTATTTTTAATTCTTTTTATTTTTTAATTGCAGCTGACATGCAATATTATACTAGTATCAGATATACAACATAGGGATTAGACATTTACATACTTTACAAATGATCATTCTGATAAATCTAGTACCCATCTGACACCATACAGTTATTACAATACTACTGACTATAGTCTTTATGTTAAATTTTACATCCCCATGATTGTTTGGTAACTACCAATTTTTATATCTTAGTCATATCCTGTTTTTTACCCAGCCCCCCAACCTTCCACTCCTCTAGCAACTATCAAAATGATCTCTGTACCTATGGGTTTGTTTCTGTTGTGTTTGTTCATTTATATTGTTCTTTAGATTCCACATGAAAGTGAAATCATACGGCACTTGTCTTTCTCTGTCTGACTTTCTCCACTCAGCACGATCTTCTAGGTCCATTCATGTTGTCCCAGATGGCAAGATTTCATTCATTTTTATGGCTGAGTTGTATGTGTGTGTGTATATATGTATATATGCATAGACATATACATACAATAATATAAATAATCTCACCTCTTCTTTCCATTCATCCATTGATAGACACCCAGGTGGCCTCCATTTCTTGGCCATTGTAAATAATGCTGCAGTGAACATATGGGAAGCACGTGTCCCTTCAAAGTAGTGTTTGGGGTTTCTTCAGATAAATACCCAGAAGTGAAATTACTGGGTCCTTTATTGTCTGTTATTATAGCCTTTTTTATGTCTGTTTCATCTGAATAAGTACTGCTGTTTCAGTTATTTTTTGTTTGTTTGTTTGTTTTTCATTTTCATGAAATATCTTTTTCCATTCCTTTACTTTCAAGTTGGGTGTGTCTTTCAATTTGAAATGAGTCTCTTATAGGCAGCATATGTAAGGGTTCTGGGTTGGTTGGTTGGTTGGTTGGTTTGTATCTATTCAGCCACCCTGTATCTTTTGATTGGAACATTTAATCCTTTAACATTGAAAGTAATTGTTGACAGATATGTAGTTACTGGCATTTTCTTATTCATATTTCTAATCTTTTCTTCTCTTGTCTTAAAGAAGTCCCTCTAACATTACTTATAATACTGATTTGGCATTGATGAACTCTGTTAGCTTTTTCTTATCTGGGAAGTTCTTTATCTATCTTTCAGTTTTAAATGATAGAACCTGCAGAGTTTCTGTTGAGAAGCTGAAAGTCTTATGGGAGCTCCCTAGCAGGTAACTAACTGCTTTTTTCTTGCTGCTTTTAAGATTTTCTCCTTGTCTATAACCCTTAGCATGTTAATGACATATCTTGATATGGGCCTCTTTGGTTCATCTTGTTTTGGATGCTCTGTGCTTCCTGGGATTGTATGTCTATTTTCTTTGCCAGATTAGGAAAGTTTTCACTCATTATTTCATCAAATAATTTTTCAATTCCTTGCTCTCTCTCTCTTCTCCTGGTACCCCATATGACATGAATGCTGGTATGCATGATGTTTTCCCAGAGGCTATTTAAACTTCCTCATTTTTTTTATTCCTTTCTTTTTTGTTGTTCTGATTGGGTATTTTCTGCTACCTTTTCTTCCTAATTCAATCCTCTACTTCATCTAATACACTGTTGATTCCCTGTAATATACTCTTTATTCCCATTATTGCATTCTTTATTTCTGGTTGTCTCTTTTTTATGTTTTTACTACCATTTTTACATTTTGTGTCTCTCTGTTGAAGTTTTCACTGAGATCATTTGGTGTTTTGAATTTTGCATCCAGAGAATAGCTTGTTTCCATTTCATTTTGTTTAGTTCTTTTTCTGGAGCTTTTGTTCTCTTCTTTCATTTGGGACATTTTTCTTTGTTTCTCCATTTTGGTGGCCTCCCTGTTTTTGTTTCTAGGTACTAGACAGAGCTACTTGTCTCCCTACCTTAGTAGAGTGGCCTTATATAGCAGTTGTCCTATGGGGCCCAATGGTGCAATCTCCCTAATCACCTGATCTGGATATTCCAGGTAAGTTCCATGTGTGGGTTGTGTGTCCCTCCTATTGTAATTGAGCCTTGGTTGCTGGTTGCACATCAGTGAGAGAAACTGAACCTTAGGCTGACTGGTTGTGAGGACTGGCCATGGCTACGGTGAAGGAGTTGTGTAGGGGCTTTATGAAGCAGAATTCGCTTTAGCGGAGTTCTTATGCTTTAAAAAATGTTTGGCAGGAGGGAAAACCCTGAAAAATATTTTCAAGTTTTCAAGTACCTTCCTATAGTGTGCTGAATGGCGCCCTACCCCCTCCCCTATCCAAAAAAAGATACGTCCACATCCTAATCTCTAGAACCTGTGAATATTACCTTATATGACAAAAGAATGAATATTATCTTATGTGGCAAAAGGTGTACATAAATTAAAGATCTTGAGAGGACCTCCCTGGATTATCCAGATGGGTCCTAAACCCAATCATATAATTCATAACCCTGTAAGATAGAGGGAGGGGGAGTTTTGGAACAGACACACATAGGAGAGACCCACATGGAAGAGAAGGCAATGTGAAGTCAGAGGCAGAATGATGCAGCCACAAGGCAAGGAATGTCAAGGCACACCAGCAGTTACCAGAAGAAGAAAAGGCAGGGAAGAAATTCTCCTCTGGAGCCTCAGGAGGGAGCATGACCCTGCTGATATCTTTACTTTGATCTTCTGGCCTCCAAAACAGTGAGCAAATAAGTTTCTATTGTTTTAAGGCACCAAGTCTGTGGTAATTTGTCACAGCAGTCATAAGAGATTAATACACTGTCAATCTCTGTGACTTCCACAGAATAATCCATGATACAAAACAAAACTAGGCTTAAATTGCATGTCTATACAGATCAGCTGTAGCTAATGGGTTTGGAAGTAGACACTGACCCAAGCCAATAGATTAGGATGAGCCAATCAGTTTCTCCCTCTCAAGAATCTGAACTGAGACATGAAAACCATTGCTAGACCATGTTGGGCACCAGACCTGTAGGGTCACATAGATTTGACGCTAACATGGGTCTCATGGCAAGCCAAAATCATTCACAAACTAAAGTTACAGGAGAGTTAAGATACTAAGTCACCTGGGAAATGGGAAAATGAAGAGCTGAGCAGAAAGGATCAAATACCAGAGACTTTACTTCATAGTTCACAGAGAAACTAAATGCAATCAGATAATAGTTTTTTTCCACCATCACATTGTCATCCTAACTGGATCTAAGCCCACACATTCTGTCTTTCTTCCCATTACAAAGGAAGAATTGTCCCTGCCCCTATCTCAGGAAAAAGAAAAACCATTCTTCTTAGATTATGGATCCCTAAAAACCTCATGCCTGCTCAGAGACCTCACTTCTGCAATTATCCTTTTTCTTTCCTCGATACACCATTCCTCCTCTCTGCTGGATCATCTACAACGTGCTCAAACATGCCTTAGTATGGCTCTTCTTCAGAACCAGTCCTTAGAGCTCACATCTACCTCCAGTGACAGCTGATAATCTCTATGCTCCCTCAACTCCTCAAAGAGGTTCACTATCTTCACTGTCTCCATTTTCTTGCCTCCAATTCTCTCCTCAACCTAATGCAATGAGGATGTTGTCCCTTTTTCTTTATTGAAATAGCTTTTATGAAAGTCATAAATGACCACAAAAATCCTCTGGTTTTTGACCTCTTAGCAGTATTTGACAGAGTTTTTACTTCTTGAAAAAAATTTTTCAGTTTTATGACATCAGGTTTTCTCCTACCTTCTCTAATCTCCTTCTTTTGTCTCCTTTGCTGGCTTTTCTTCTGTCAGAACTCTAATCACCATCATGCCTCCAGGGTTCTATCTTTGACTCTCTTCTGATCTCTATCTATATTCTTTTCCTAGATAATCTCTTCTAATCCCTTGGATTTAATCAATGTTAACACATTCAGTTTGCATCAGCAGTCTAAATTTGTCCCTGAACCTCACACTTAAATATCCAACCACCTATGACATTTCCCAATGGTTCTCTAATAATTATCTCACCCATAACATGGCCAAAGAATTTTTTTTTCCTAATGCTAGTCTGGAAGTCCCACCTTCCTAGTCTGCCTCTTCAACAAATGGCACCAACATCTACTTCTTACTTAGGTCAAAAATCCTACAAGTCATTCTCAATTCCTCTCCTTCTAGCATATTCCATATTTAATCCATCAGCAACTCCCATGGGCTCTATCTCTAAAATTTATCCTGACTCTGATCACTACTCACCCATTCTTCACCACATCATCTCTCACTAATTTTCTGCAATAGCCTTTTAATTATGTAGTCAGTTCTACACATAGCAGCAAGATTAGGTACTATATTACTTGCTTATCACTCTTTGATTAATTACCATAGTATCCACATCCGAATACAAATTTATGGCCAAAAGCCTTGTATAATCTGTTCCTTGCTTGCTCCTTTGAAATTATCTTCCACTTTTCCCCTCAACTCTTACATTTCAACCACACCAGAATTATTTCTGCCCCTCACGCATTTCAGGTTCAATTTTGTTTCAGGGTCTTTGTACTCCTTGTCCCTTATAGTTGGAAGTGTCTTCCCCATATCTTCATATGTGTGAGTTCTTCTTATAACTCAAATGTCACCTCCTCAGAAATGGCTTTTCTGACTACTTCAGCCAAAGTAGGACCTTCTGCACTATTACTCTCTCACATTTCCCTATTTTGTTTTCTTCACAGCATTATCAGTATATGAAATTATTCTATTAATCTGTTTGCATAATTACTTTGAGTTGTCCCATTGCAGTGTCAGCTCCTTTAGGCAGTGACTTTGAATTTTTCACTGTGTCCCCAAGTACCTAGACTATAACAGGTACTTAGTAAATAGTTGTTGACTTACTGACTATGTAATGCTCAGAGAATCCTTTAATTCCAATCATCTGCTTTAGGCCTGATGGTACATCATTGCTTCTCCTTGAATATATGAGTTTGACATTAACTGTTACATTCTTTTAATCTCCTTTAATTTGTACTATGATTTTCTCATCTTTGTATCAGAGTCTTGATAAAATTGTTTAAATGATGTATCCTGGATTTGGACATTAATCAAAGATCTCTACTAGAAAGGCTAAGAATATGGGGGGTGGAGGTAGGGGGGCAAGAACAATATGCAGGGCTGGCACCCCCTTTGCCAATGCTGACCCTTGTTTTCTTGATATAAACTTAAAATCTTGACTTCCAAAGCCTATTTGAAGAGTTAAGAATGATATGTTCAAAGATTACACCCTACTTTCTATTGCTATCTACATCTCCCTAGGAGAAGAAATAAAACCTTAGAGATGTGTAATCTATTTCCTGACTTGTCAAGGACATTGGCCATAAACAGGATAGAAGAGTCTATCTAACCATTAAATATAAGGCAGCATGCAGCATGAAAATAACACTGGGGGGAAGCCGGGATGGCTCAGTGGGTTAAGTGCTCACTTTGCAGCGCTGGGGACCGAGGATCGAATCCCGGCCCCGGCCCGTGCGGACCCATATGCTGAACTGGGAGCTCCCCCAGTTCAGTTCTCTCTCTGTATCTCTCTCTCTCTCTCTCTCTCTCTCTCTCTCTCTCTCTCTCTCTCTCTGTCAAAAATACATAAATAAATAAAAATATATTTTAAAAAAAAGGAAAATAACACTGGCCTAGGAGACAGAGCCCTAAACACCAGTCCTGGGCTGTTCCTGTTTAGCTCAATAAACTTTCCAGGGGCCTTAGCCTCTCCAAGTCTGTTTTCAACCCTATATAACAAGGAAATTGGACTGACTGACCACAATGTTCTCTATGATTACTACCCAGTTTGTGTACCTGTTTCTTTTTTGTTGCTTTTATTTTCAAGGCTGTTTTTTTCCTCTCATTTTCCTAAGTGAATTATGGCCCTGGAAAAGCAGCTGGCTAAGTTTCACTTGCAAAGCACTTCTGATCACACAGAAACACAGGCTGCTCCCCTGGCAAAGAAATGTGCAGTGGTTGGTTTGCACATTGCTGACTGAATAGAGGCAATGACAAATGGGAGTTTTATTGGGTTCATGGCAATGAAGGGTAACAGTCATTCTCTTCCTTTTAGCTCATGGGTTTTGGTTTGCTTATTTAGTTTGATGGGGGGAAAAAAACCACACATTTACTCAGGAGTTCAGTTACAAAGTGAACTAAATTGTGTGCAATGACATTCAAACTGCAAGCTGTAAACCCCCACATATTTCTACTGTGCAGGCCAACTTCTCACCAGATATTTTCAAAGGGGAAGTGACAGGCTGATAGCAACTGCCAGGCTGTGTATATCTTCAGCAACATATCCAAGTTTGAGTTGATCTTATCATGACTACAGGTTAAATTGAAGCCCCTGCAAGTGAATCTCTGGGTACCAAGCCTTACTAGGCAGGTAGCTAAGCTAGTTTTCATTTTCATTGACCCCTTTCTGCAGTTTTTCAGTCTTTTCATGAGATGGGGATGTGGAGGGGAGGGGGGAGGGACGGATGGTGAGACAGCTAATATTAGGTCTCTCCCTGACACTCAGAACTGCACAGAGCCTGCAGCAGGTGCCCAGATCTTAGTGTATACTACTATTCGCAAATGAAGAGGCCAGGGCTCTCTGGAGAAATGGCTAATTCTAAGACTGAGGGGAGAAATATACAATGAGCCTGGAGCTTCTTGCAGTACCAGAAATAAGAAAGTTCTCAAAAAAACAAACAAATGAACAACAACTTAAAAACCATAATGATGAGAATATGCCAAGAGGACATAGAGCCAACTGAAAAAGCTCCTAATGGCCAAACCTATACAGTCCCATAAAATGTGTATACACCACTGATGCAGTATTTACAAATCAAACATTTATTGAGTCCCTAATATATATGCAGAAATGCCAAAAATTTTCTTAGAAAGTTATATTGTACTTTCCCAAGGTAAAGACTCTGAGCAGTCTATATATATATATATATATATGTATATATACACACACACACACACACACACACACACACATATATACATATATACATATATACATATATATCCATATCCTGTATTATCAAACTCCAAGCCATACTAAAATCTTCTGATGTAAAGAGTGTCTCTAAGCCTGAGGTCAGGGACCAGGCCTTGTTCACTGTTATACACAGTGTCTAACAAGTGCCAGGCACATAGTAGGGATGCAATGAGTATTACTGGAGTAAAGGGAGGTAGAGGGAGAGAGCAGTGTAAAAAATAACTAGCACATATTGAGGGTCTGTTCTATGTCTAGCACTGAGCTGGGAGCTTCATGTGGATTATTTTAGTTAATTCTTATAACAAGTCCATAAAATAAATACTTATCCCCATTTCATAGAAGGGAAAACAGACTCTGAAAGATTAAGTAATTTTTCCAAAGATTACACCATTGATAACTATTGGAGTCAGGATATTTCTGTTTTCTAAATTGCAGCTCTAGAATATTTTATTTGAAAAATGTTTTGCTCCTTTGAAAACTGAGTCTATATAGGAAATACTCTGATGAAAAAGAAAGAACACTGAAACATTACTAAACTTTTTTCTGATCAACAGAACGTTTTAATTTTAATTAAAGTCACCATCTAATAAAATGTTCTTTGTAGTCATTCCAAGAATCTTGAGAAAATAAATCTCCAGCTGATATTTATTCTTTTAGAATTGCTTTAGGGCTTAAAATAAATGCATTACACTTATTTATACACACACACATCATTTGAGGTTAAAACGAAGTGAAAAGAGACTTTTTGTTTGGTGTGTGATGTTTACCAGTTACTGAAGGGCCTGCAAAAGGCATTTAATTGAATGTCTAAAAATATTTTTATAACACTTCAAGTCCAGTTTTGTAGTCATGGTGACCAAGATACTCTTTTTTTATTTGAAATTTTAAAATTTCCCTTAAGTAAATGAAAAAAGTTTTAATTTTGCAAGTTTCATCTAAAAATATCACTATAGAAAAAGAAAGATGCTTTATTTTATGACGAAAGTGTGTATCTTAAAAGAACTAGTGAACACAAATATGGCCATATTTTTAAGGCTGTGTAAGGTCTAGTACCTGCTGTTATTTAACCCATATTTCATTCATTCATACAATAAATATCTGAGTACCTACAAGATACCAAGCACTGTACTGGGCACCTAGTAATAACACAACATCTCTGCTTTCAAAGACTTAATTCCAGGGGATGCTGAAATAGCTCAGCAGTTGAGTGTATGCTTCACAATCGTGAGGTCCGGGGTTCGATTCCCCGTTCTGGCCAAGGTAAACCCATATGTTTAACTGTGGTACAACTGGTAACCACCAGGATGGTTCAACAGTAAAAGTGCTCACCTCCCATGTGGAGGCCCCTGGTTCAGGTCCCGTCCTGTGTGGCCCCACACCCACCTGTGTGGAATGAAACCATGTCATAACTAATGATGTACAACTATGGAGACTGCACTGGGCCCTCCCCCCCTTCTCTCTCACTCTCTCCCTCTCTGTCTCTCTCACCTTCTCTCAAAACAAGAAAATTAATCTTTAGGAAAAAAAGAAACTTAAATCCAGGGAGGGCTAGGAACAAGCAACAAATAAATGAACAATATAATTTCTGATAGTGGCATGATTTCTAAAAATAATATAAAACGGAAATGCGAGACAGCACATTAGTAGAACTGGTGTGTGGAGGTGGCTACAAAAAGGAGCCCTGAAAGAGCTCTCCAGGGAAAGACACTGCTACGACACAATGAGACTGTCATATTCAAGGACAGAAATAAGGCCTGTGGGGCTAGAATGGGGTGAATGGAGCAGTGATACGAGATGAGGCTAGAGAGGCAGGCAGGGACAAGGACGTCTGGACGTATTCTCAGTGAATGAGAAGCAGGGAGGGCTTTAAGTAGTTGTTCCAAGATCATTCTGGATATGCTCTAGGAAGCAGGGGGCACAGGGGAGCACAGGTAGGTTGCCCTGTAGTTTTAGGTAAGCTGTGTGGAGGGGATAGCTGAGAAGACAGATGAGTACATGTGCCAGAAGGTACATTTTGGAAATAGAGTGAGAAGACTTGCAGGTGCACTGGATAGTGTGGGATAAGGGAACGTGGGAATCAGGTGACTCCTAGATTTTTGACCTGAGCAGCCCAGTGCAAAATCTATTTCCTGCAATGGGAACTATTTCCTAAATGTATTTGACCACAGAACCCTTTTCTCTGTTATGATTCTTAACAAGTCATAAAGACCAGCATCTGTGAAGCACAGAATGAGAATGCTATTTTAAAGTCTAAATAGGTATCACATCATCCTCTCCTCAGAGTCTTCACTTATTTCAATCCCCTGAGAAAAACTGCAAAGCAAAATGTGGTGTTACTTATATAAATTTTAACTTTTCTTGTAACTTTTATAAGTGATTTTTAGACCACACATAGGATGAGGGCTGGTTGCCGGGAGAATCAACCAGGCGATTTCTGGGTTAGAACTTTCTGTCCCACCCCCTTACCTCTGGAGAAGGGACAGCTCTGGGCAAGAGGTTGAATAGATCCTCAGTGATCAATAACTTAATCAATTATGTCTGTAATAAAGCCTCTGTAAAAAAAATAAAGGGGGTCTTGGAGGGCTTCTGGGTTGGTGAACACGTGGAGACTTGGGGAGAGTGGTACACGCAGAAAGGGCATGAAGTTCCAAGTCCCATGCCCTTTCCCCTTACTTTGTCCTGTGCATCTCTTCTATTTCACTGTTTCACTGTTCCTGAGTAACATTCTTTTATAATAAATCAATGCTATAAGAAGTAAAATGTTTCTCTGAGTTCCGTGAACCACTCTAGCACATTAATCGAACCCGAGGAGGGGGTCATTAGAATCTCCAATCTACAGCCAGTTGATCAGAAACCCAGGACACAACCTAGACTTATGTTTGGCATTTGAAGGAGGGGTGGAGGGAAACAGTCTTATAGGACCGAGCCCATAATATGTGAGAGAGTGCAGATAATGTCAGAATTGATTTGAATTGTAGGACACCCAGCTGGAGTAAGAGAACTGTTTGATGGTGTAAGGGAAATCCTACAAACACATATCAGAATCGGGTAAAGAATTGTGTATGCTTAAACATAAACAAGTTTCATATCTGATAATATTTTAATGTGACTGTTTTCACTATGACTACAATTCCAAGTATTACTGGCTAAAAACACACATTATTAAATAATAATAATGATTGTCATTTACTGAGCCCTTGCTATGTTACATGCACTTTACATTGATCAGAGCATTGGAGCAAAATTTCAGTCCTGGGAAGTAGGTGTCATATTAATTTTACAGAGGAGGAAATAGCCTGAAGTCACATAAGCATGAAGTTCCTATCTATACTTAATCCTGGGTATGTTTTTTCTCAAAATTTGGCTTCCAGGCAACAGAATCCAAAGTAGACTTCACAGTCAAATAAATGACAAAGGTAAGGAGGGAAGAAATGCAAAACAGTAATTTTATCTAGTCTGTTGGGAGTTAACAATTATTTAAAATCTCCTTTTCCTCTAAATTTAGTTTAATTGCTGAAAATTACAGTAACATTGAAAGGTACTGAGAAAATCAACCAAGAAAGTGAGAAATTTTTTGATTTAGGAGGTGAGTTCTATAGTCTGGGTTGATTTTATTTAAACCTTCTTTTTTTTTTTTTTAAGTGTGAAACACTAAAAAGAAAACATTGTTGGAGAACGGGAGATTATGAGAGAAATAACATGAGACAGTACTCAGAGGCCACACAGCAAAAGAAATTTCTAGGACTTGATATGACTATGAACTGGCATGTTCCAGGGAAGGCCAACCCCCAGAGAGGGCCAGAGCAGGCCACCCCTCTAAAGAGATGTGCCCTCCCTTCTCAGTGGCAGCGGGTATCATGAACAAGACACCCTTCCACCTGAACTCTGTCTTCTGACTGCTTGTTATGGTTGTTCACTGTCCTTGCACTCCAGGGAACCGAGGACACTGCTAATTCCAGTGGTTCTGTCTATCGCAACTTCGTTCGCAGGGTGTACAGGGGAGAAAGTGGCCTAGATTTACTAAGAGGACCTGGTATTGGGGGACTTGAGTAAACAATAAATGGGAACTAGAACCACCACAGTCAGTCCCCAAATCTAAATTAAAAGTTACATCATTATCTCTTATAGCTCTGACTGCCTCTTCAGAATAAAGGAAAGAGGAAATAAAAGGTGTAAAAAGAACCCCTGCTTTTGTTCCTTTATTGAGGTCTTTGTTTTAGCAAGTAGAGCTTCTAGCACTGAAGATAGCTGAAAATTACAAAGTTAACTTTATAGTTGATAAAAAAAAATGTCCTTTGTGAACCAGGCTGCTAGAAAAGCAGTCCTAATTTTTTGCACGAATCTTTGCCAGGTTAATTCAATTAAACCAATATTTAGTGATTATTCTATGGCAAGCATTGACAGACACAGTAGACATGATAACCTCAGAGTGAGTCTGTGTGTGTGTGTGCATATATAAAATCATGCCTACCTTTCCTCTATGTCTGACTCATTCTCTAAGGTTACTTTGAAATCCAGTCTTTCTCTCCCAGCCACTGAAGCCACTTAAGATGATCTGACTTGCACACCTAATTGGCATGTTCTCTAGTCCACCCATCCAAATCAAAACGCGAAATGCAATGCAATACCATACGCCATCCGGCAGACATGCAAATCATAGCTACGTGCTCTAGTTCACAGGGCTCTGATTTCCAACAAGTAGTTGTTGAAATCAAATTGTTCCCATTTTCAGGGAGACTCACAGAAGCCATGCAACGCTGACCTACATTTCCTCGTGTCTGATGAGGAACTTGTCCCCTGAGAATGGACTGAGAGTGGGATGACAAGTTTAGCAGTCACCTGTGTCACCTAACCGGAGAGGAGCTGCTCAAGAGGCCTATGCTGAGAGAGAAAGAGCCAAGAGAAATAGAGCCAGAGTGAATACACACTTACACCTAGGAGCACTTAAAGAGGCATAGGCCTTTTTGTGAGGCACACGGATATGCAGACTTGACACATGGTTGATCAAGGTCAGCTAGCTATTTGCTTCCTCAGCCTTTACACTGCAAGCTTTCATCACCTGCTTTGAATATGCATTGTCCAGATATGCAAATTAGTACTTGTGTCTTAACCAAAGGCATTCATGTACTCACT
Source organism: Craseonycteris thonglongyai (assembly GCA_004027555.1). Classification (NCBI taxonomy): domain Eukaryota; kingdom Metazoa; phylum Chordata; class Mammalia; order Chiroptera; family Craseonycteridae; genus Craseonycteris; species Craseonycteris thonglongyai. The sequence goes on from PVKE010005249.1 coordinate 22,274, forward strand.
CCTTCTGAAAATCTTAATTTTAATTATAATTAGAGCTACAGTCTCATAGGTCTCCAGTGCATTTCTTTAAGCTATAGATGTTATTTTCTATCAGATACTGACATAGGGTGTTAAGAAAGCTTCTGTTGGTTTGATGGGCTTTTGTTTTCTCTTTGTTTTGCATTTTCTTTCACAAACTTAAGATAATTAAATGTTTGTCTTGGCTATTAGGGAATAAAGCTTTAAGATTGTATAAAGAAAAACTATTCAAAATTAAATAAAGCATTAGAAATGCTGTGTGAATCTAGTAGAAACTAGCAAAATATACTAATATAATAAAAGTTTTGGGTGACACTAAAGTCATAAAGGAAAAAAAAGCGCATCCCTCTTCAATTGAAGGAAAAGCAACACTTACCCACATTGTCAGTAGTTTCACCCTCTTGATAGCTACTGTTAAATGAGTGTTTGTTCTGTCCTGAACACTGAGCTGTGTGACTGCACACATCATCTCATCTGCTTTCCCCAATAAGCCTGCAAAGAAAGTATTACTCTCCCATTTCACATAAGAGAAAAACAGGAGGTTGGGGAAGGTAAGCAAAGTGCCCAAGGTGACAACTGAAGTAACAGAGTAGAGACCAACTCCAGGCTATCTCACTCCAAAGCACATGATAACCACAAAAACCCACCAGCAGAGGATCAAGCTGTCAAAAGCACTAAGGATTGAGTACATGTGCCATAAAAAAAGGAAAGCAGCTAACTCATTCCTCTTCCCTTTTTAGGAGTTTATAATTTATGGCTAAGATCATCTCAAAGTATGTCTCCCAGACCAGAGATGAATTTCTAGCCATGGGTTAAGCCAGAGCAATAGCCACCTTGGACCTTGAGCTTCCCACTCTTGCCCTTACTGATGTTTATTTCAGAGTTTCACTTTGGTGTTGGCTAGTGTGCTAATAAGCTGCCACTTGGAAATGTGCTGTGGTGTTGAGGATATGGGTCACTATTTCACGTGTTTCTTCTTTAAGAAGACTTGGAGCAAAAAAAAATTTCTCCGGTTTCAAAGCCAAGAAAAACATGTCTTTCTTGAGGAACAGATACATTTCTGTGGCTATTGAGACCCTTATGACTGATCACATTTCCCTTTTTGTTTTGTTTCCCAGCTAACCGGAAAAAGTTGTACAGATCAACAGCACAGAGAATATAGTCAATATTTTAGTAACTATGCATGGTGCCAGATGGGTACGAGATTGATCAGCGTGCTCACTCAGTAAGTTATATAAATGTCTTATCAATATTGTACATTTGAAATTAACATAATATTGTATGTCAACAGTAATTGAAAATTAAAAATCATTAAATAAAATCAATTTTTAAAGAAGTTGTACGTAACATTACGTGCTAACAGTTTTCCAGGCTTAGTTTCACTACCCTAACCTTTTTTTCTTCCTTTTTGCTCATTACTTTAATTTTTTTTCTCCTATGGATTTTTAGAGCAGGTGTTTATGTAATGCTTTTCAAACCCTGTCCTAAATACAGGCATTCATCCATTTTTCTATTTCTGTGTGTGACAGACTCTGTATTTGCACCTGGAACAGATTAGATTGAGAGATCCTCATGGACAAGAAAGACTCCTTATTCAGCTCTATCCCTTTAGTGCAAACCCTCTGCTTGATAAATTATCAGCACTTACTAAAAACTTACTGAGTTTCATTTTGAAATATCCCCAAGGGAATCTTTGGTAGCATCTGAAAAACTATTTAGAACTTTGAACTACTGCCTCAGCACTTCAGTCCCCATGAGATGAGGGAGCTTTTTGTTTACATTCTGACCTTTGTCACAAGTGGAAAGAGAAAATTCTTGAGTCCATGTCTGAAAATACCAGTCTCACTAACAGGATGTCCCCAACATAGTGCCCCTAATATAGTACTCTAACACACCAAGCCTATTAGAGAGCACCACATACAACAGGGGCTTAATAAATGTTTGCTGAATAAATGTCAAGAACTGAAGATCTTGTTATCTTCTGTGTAGAGAAGTGAGACATGCTTTCTTCTGACACCGCTCTTTGAGTCTTCTCGATAAACTACGTTGAATAAATGGAGCATTGCATGAGGCTAAAAACTAAGATGTTGGGCCCAGACAGACTTGGGTTCAAATCCTGGCTATGCTACTAACCAGCTTTATAACCTTACCTCTCCTAAGTAAGCAAGTTATCTAACCTCTCTAAGAAACCTTTAAATGGTGATTAATTATATTTACTAATGGAAATACTGTAAGGATTTAATGATAACATGTCAATGCATTTAGCCCAAATCCTTATACACTGTGAATACGTCTTAGCCATTTTCTTTCTTCTTTTTTTTTTTTAAAGATTTATTTCATTGTTTTGACAGAGAGAGAGACAGAGAAGAGGGAGGACCCAGAGCAGTCTCCATAGTTGTATGTCATCAGTTTTCAACATAGTTTTATTCCACACAGGTGGGCGGGAGCTGCTCAGGGTGGGAACCTGGTCAAAGGCCTATGGCATGGAAGGCACACCCCCTCAAGCCGGGAGCCAAACCAGGTGCCTCCCACATGGGAACCTTGCCCCAGCGAGAACTGAACTAGGGGCCTCCCACATGAGAAGCACACCCTAGCTCAAAATATGGGTCTGCATGGGCTGGAGATGAGACTTGATCCTCAGACTCCAGGGCTGTAAAACCAGTGCTCAACCTACTGAGCCATCCCAGCTTCCACCCACCCCCATTTTCTTATATTCATTCCAAAGTCCACCATCTACCCTTAGACTACTGAATTATGGGTAATATGCTTGTAATTGAAACACTCTCTAGTTTAATCTCTAACAGCATCTCAAACTTGTTCAGTTTACTTTCCTTCCCCAAATACAGGGCCCTGTAAATTTTCACTCTCCTCCTTCATATAGAGAGTGTTGTGGGAGGAACAAGAGAGGAGCTGGGTTTGTCAATAGATAACTTCAAAATTCTCTTATTCTAGGAATAACTGAACAATGACAATGGCTTCTTGACTATTCCAAACAGATATTGAGAAATGGGATTTGAATTTTAACCAAGTCTCATTAACAAGATTGAAATATTTGAGAACCGTGTGGCTTATTTCTGAGGATTAGATTTAGAAAAGCAAATGCTCTTTTAAGTGAAGCATGAACTGAATTTATGAGTTGGAGATAATTCTTTGTTTTGAAAGATAAATCTCTTCAAAATGGCAATATAAAAATATGTGTGCATTTTGTCTTTATAAAAGACATTGTATACTTACTTACCTACATAGACTTCAATCTCACAGGCCTACAAGTTGGTGATTAGTATGTCCCACTGAAGCCTTGTCCTCAAGTCTCCAGAAACCCATCTGGGCCCTTTGGATGCTCCATCTGTATTCAGGAGAAAAACAATGACATTAACACCATGTCTACACAAAGATCAACTTTGCATTTAGAGAAGAATGAAGAAATCACTGAATGCACAATTACCCAATAACTTGGGCCTCCTAAGTATAGAAATGTGTGAAATGTGTGTCCTTGGGAACTTTGATTTCAAGTTCATAAGCACCACTGTTGGGGGTGCTCTGCAGCTACCCAAATTGGGGTACAAAAAACTTATGTTTAGACTCTTCAGGTTCTTCATTTTCAAGGAGCAAAATTGAGTTGCTTTATCTATCTGTTCACCCTTCCCACATTGGCAAAGGGAGCTCTCTGCACTCATAAACAACACAGGCTTTTTTGTATTCCACCTTGTAATTGTAAATAAGCAACCAAATGACTGTACCCACTGCCTTACACCCTGTAGCCATGAGGAGCCACAACATAAAACATGAGGGTACCTCATGGATATGGCATCTCTTCCTACAGTGAGTTTGCCAGTGCTAACAGACCTCTTAGATTAGAGAATTTACACTTGTGTTCTCATTTTTACATGGGCTTGGAGTCTGACTGCAAGGGTGGGAATCACTGTGGGATCTTGGGCAGTCCCTTTCTTCCTCTTGATAACCTCAGAGAGTTGTTGTGATGAATAAATGAATTAATATGCTTACTAGTCTGCTTGAGCCACCATAACAAATTACCATAGACTGGGTGGCTTAAACAACAGAAATTTACTTTCTCAGTTCTGGAGACCTTGGTCACTCAAAATGTATTGTCCTTCTCATGCACAAAATACATTTATTTCACCCACAACAACCCCAAAAGTCTTAAGTCATTCCAGCATCAACTCTAAGTCTAAAGTGCAATGTATCATCTAAATAGCATCTAAGTCAGATACATGTGAGACTCAAGATTCAATCTATACAAAGAAAAATTCTCCAGCTGTGAACCTGTGAAACCTAACAAAGTACATGAAAAACAAAATGGTGAGACATTGGATAGACATTCCCATTCTAAAAGGGGGAAATAGGAAAGAAGAAAGAAGTGTCAGATCCTAAGTAAGTCCAAAACCTAATGGGGCAAATTCCGTTAGACCTTAAGGCTTGAAAATAATGCTCTTTGGCTTGATGCTCTGCCTTACAGACCCACTGGAATGGACCCTCATCCCTATCTATGGCTTGGCAGGATGTTGCCCATTGCAGCTCAGTTCCCGGGTCCCACCCATGTGCAGCTCTCTGCAGGGGTCCCAACCCTGACATACTGGGCTGGGTTGGGGGGACATCTTGGTTAGATCTGCAGTGGCAGCCCCATCCTTTGAAACCACTCTGCCTCCTGACCCTTGAATCTGGGTCGAAGATGAAAATGGTAGACCTGACAACCTCTGAATCATCTGTGAGAATTAAGGAGAATATTAGAGGGTCATATTTTCCTTGTCTTGAACAATAGCATTTGGCTTCTGTTGACTGTTTAGGTCTATGGTTGATATCTGTAGTAATACCCATATCAAACACCAATCTTCTTTCTTCAAGGACTCCAAATGTACACATATTGGGCTGCTTTAAGTTGTTCCATGACTCAGTGACACTTAATTTTATTTCAGGTCTTTTTTGTATTTCTGTTTCATATTGGATAGCTTCCATTGTTATACCTTCAAGTTTGCTCATCTTTTTCTGCTCCAATATCTAATCTGTTGTTTATCTCACTCACTGTACTTTTCCGCTTAGACACTGCATTTTCCTCTCCAGAAATTGTATATGGTTCTTTATTTTCCATGTCTCTACATAACTTATGCAATATTTTTTCTATCTTCTTGAACACATGGAATTCAGTTATACCAATTGTTTCAACGTCTATAATCTGTGTCATTTATGGACATATTTCTATTGACTGATTCTCCTTATTTGGGTCATATTTTCCTGTTTCTCTATATGCCTAATTTTTTATAAAATGCCAAACATGGTGAAATTTTCTTTAATGAGTTCTAGGTATTTTTATATTCCTATATTCTCTTAAACTTTGTTCTGGGATGCAGTTATATTATTTGGAGACAGTCTAATGTTTTTAGGCTTGCTGTTAAGATTTGTGAGGTGAAATTCAGTAGCCTTTGTTGAAGTCTAAATTTGTCAAACTGCCGAAGTGACAGAGTCTTCTGAATACTTATTTCTCTGATGTCCTTTGAATTCAAACGACATTTATTCACTGCTCTGTATGAGCTCCACAAATGTTCCCATTGCTCCTTTTCAGTGGTTCTTTCTCCAGACTTGGAGAGTTTCCCACAAACATGTGCTTGCTTATCAGAAGTCAGATGAAGACTGAAGGAGGCCCTCCTCAGATCTCTAGAGCGTTTTCTCTGTCCAGCCCCTTCTTCACCAGTAGTACTCTGTCCTGGGAATTGGAGCCACTTGGCTCCCCTGGACTCCTGGCTCCATCTCTTTAAATCAGGAAGATCACTGGGCTCCTGGAGTTCCTAGTCCCTAAACTGCAGCCTGGAACCTCACTCCACACACTGAGCTGGAGAAATCACATGGCTCACTGCTTGTTTTCCCACTCACAGAGATCAACTTCCTGTATTGCCTGATACAATGTCTGAACACCATTGTTTGATACATTTTGTCCAGTTTTTAAGTAGAAGAATAAATCTAGTCTCTGTTATTCCTTCTTGCCTAGCAAAACATTTTCTAAGAGAGAAATTGGCTCCTTACTTTTTATTTTTGCTTTATCATCATAAATTCAAGTTATATAAATGAGTTTCTCTTACAGAAAAATAAAACATTGAATTAAACTGGGAAACATGGCACTCAAAAAATTAACTCAACTTTTTCTATTTATTAATATAAATCAACAGCCTAGTTAATATTTGGAGAGCATCTTTTCAGTTATTATTTTTTAGTTATCTTCATTTTCACTAATTTTAATCACCATTAGATATCACATTCTAAAATATTATATTATATTCTTTATATATTCTCATAGAATTCTCATGCTGGGGGAAAAAAAAAGTCTTAAACATCCTGAAGTAAAATCTCTGCTTTCTCTATATGATGAGTAGATGCAGAGAGCTTTGTTAGTGTATGTGCAGTATAACACAATTACCCACGGGCAGAGTGGAAAACCAGAATCCATCTCTTTTGTCATTAAATCACTGATGTACTAAGCAATCAGTAGGGAACCCAACTGAGTGTCAGGCACTATTCTAGACATTTTCTGCAAAGCTATTTTCTTTCCTATACTAGTGATGCTCACAGCTTAACGGTGGTGACAGGCACGCCACAGGTAATTACAACACGATGTGGAAAATGCAACTGTGGAAGGTACACAGGATGCAATGGGAATATGGTGGGAGTGATTTTGATCTTGCTGCTGTTTTCAAAGCCATGGCTGGATTCTTCCCCTCAATTTTAGACACCAAGCTTTTTAAAAATGGAGCTTGAAACCATCGTGTTAAGAGAAATTAGTCAGACTAAAAAAAAGCAAGAAATGTATTACTTCATTTATAGGTGAAATATAAAACTGAAAATAACAAAGAAACAAAAACTCATGGACATAGTTAATAGTTTAGTGGTTACCTGAGAGTAAGGGGGAGGGGGTGGTAGGGGGGGGACATCAAATATATGGTGATGGGAAGAGAACTGACTGTGGGTGGTGAGCACATAATGCAATACATAGACAGTGTAATGTAGAATTGTACACCTGGAACCTGAGTAATTTTTACCAACCAATGTCACCCCAATAAATGTAACAATTAAAAAAAAACTTTTTGTTGAAGTGTTGCATACATATAGAAATATGTGTAAATCATTTTTATAAAATAAACCCACCCATATAATCAGCACTATAGTCAAGAAACAGAATATTACCAGCACCTGAGAATCCCTCTTCTAGTCAGAGAGGTACCACTGATAACAATATCGGTGACTGTGCCTGAGGAAGTGGAATAAATCACCCCCAGGAGGCTGATTCCTAGTTCCTTCCTCTCTCCACTTCACCAAATGTCCCTCTTGTTAAAGCCCTCTAAAACCTTCCAAAACTCAGATTCCACAGACACTTCTATAAGACTCAACAGGGGCTATCACTATACTGCCAAATGTACACATTTGTATAATTTGAATGGCTCGGGTTTAAAAGATCTTTAAAAATACCATTAAGGGGGATTTCACTTTACAGCTTCCCCTGAGACACATATACACTTTTATAATCACACCATGGATTCGTTTTTAAACAATAGCAAATCCAAGTCTAAACGTTTCAAGACATGACACTGATGACTAGTTTTCAGCCATAAACTGTTTTATCTCATTTGGATGTAAACTATTCAATCTTTTCTTGGTCTTTCAAAATAATTAAAATCGAGATGTTTCATCAATGAGTAAAACAGAAACCTATACTAATGATCAACTCTATAAATTTCTTCCCTTCCAAACAAAATAAAATGTTGACTCTAACAAGGGAATGTACTGGGCAAGTGTGGATGCTCCTTGGGAAAAGTGATTGTGACAGTACAAGTACTGAAGAGACGCTGCTTTTAGAGTACTCACAGGAGTTCGCTTTCTTCCTATCTCTATGATGTCATGCTGTTATATGTACAGCTCTAGTACTTTGGGTTCAGTCTTTTGGTGTTTAGTGGGTAAAGAGGAAAGGGAAATAGAAAGAATATCTAATGCAATTAAAATGGCTGTGACCAAATAGAGCTGGAACAGTAACATCTAAATTTTTACCCTAAGAAATGTCTTGCAGGGTTGCTGTTAATACCAACTTTAATTAATTATTAAATTAATTCTTAATGTAGACCAATTTTCTTTTAAACTAGCACTGGGAAATGAACCTGTGCAATGCTAATAGGGGATGAAAGTTCAAGAAATTCAATACCACTGAGAAGGACTGAGTTTGATTTCTACTGCTTGTCCTTTGATTATAGTTCACAAAACCAGATTTGCCTTTCATTAGTTCATTAGACTATTTTCATTAAAAAAAAACTGCAATGCCTCACAAATTTGGTAATCCACAACTCAAAACAATTATCTAACAAATTGTCAAAACTAGATGCTTTACAAGCACATTTATGTAAAAAATGCTAGTCAGTGCCTCATATTATATCATACTGAAGCCCCCAGTCAGTGATCTTGTTATGGCTAAGGACAATACGTTTTTGAGTCTGATAAACATATGAATCTTGTTAAGTCCTACAGGTCACAAAATACCTATTGTATTAAAAAATTGGCTGCAAAAGTTGGCTGCTTCAATAATTTTTATTACAATTATGGTGATTATTTTCTATATCCCCTCTTATTTCTGCCTCAAAATTGAGGAGAAAACGTAGCGCAAAACATATATTGATGTCATTGGATTTGGAGTTATCTCAGAAAGATGATCTGTGGTGCTACTAACTCTAGTATCGCTCTTTCATCTTTACGTGGTGTACCTATTTTCTTACAGATGTTCTAGCCCAGGAAAGAATCTTAGGCAATCCACTCAATCTATAATTCAAACTTTTACCTCTAGAAGCAGCACTTAACAAAAATAAATGTATAAAGCATAACTATTTGAAAAAAGACAAAATGGATCTTCACACAATTAAACCATAGGTCTATAGTTGTGGTCTTGCCATACCCTACTATCGTCTGGCCCAATCTAACAGCTTCACCAAATGTTTCATCACCAAATATTCTCCCCTCTGAGCATAACATTAATGACTACCAAGTTATAATTTAACATGTATGATTCTTCTTCCTGGGTGCTACTCCAACATCTTGGCTATATGTTAACTCCACTGAGAATAAGGACAAAGCCTTCTGAAGTCAAGGCAGAAAGCAGCCTTGTAGGTTGACCTTGTAGGTGGCGGCTTTCTCTCTCAGTTTTCCTCATCTTCTCTACTTGGAAGTGCCTTCCAAAATTTTTTTCTACCCTAGCTCTCAGGTATAGGCACTTTGCTTTCAGACTTTTCAAAGTCTTGCTATGTGTGTAATGGTGAAAAACTTGCCTTTGACTTAATTCTCCAATTGAAAGTCCACAATTTGAAAATGGAACCATTCAATCACATCACTGTGTCATTCCCAGACATGTTATGCATTAGTACATGAGGTATCTTAACACATATGCACTCTTGGCAGGAAGGATTGAAAACAAATAACACTGCAATAAGTGGTTCAAAATTAATGGCTGAAAAAAGTGACTAATTGTACACTCAGGCACTATTCATAGAATCTTGTGTAGAATCTGTAAAGTCTTTAGTTCTCTTAAAATAAAGATTGAATGGCCTATTATAATGGAGCTTTAGTAGGCACAATTTTTTAATGTGCTGATTAGAGCTGGAGACTGATTTTCAGGCTTTGCTAAATATAAACCTGTCTCTATGGAGTCCCTCTTGCAGGGTTACAATTTTATGGTTCAGTTATGAATTCTCTAATGGATCAAAATTAGCTCTGTCAAAGCTTAGTTTTCTTTCCATGAGATTATTACTTGATTCAACCCACAATCACACTAAGATTTGTTATTAATATAATGTCCTGTGTACTGAGTCATCTGCCCAAAAGTTGCATAAACTCTCTCTTTCTACAGTTTTGAGATACTGATAAGAAGGAATGGACATGATTCTGATAGAGACTATTCCTCTCAAACTGTCACCTCTCTTTCTACTGACTTCCCCCGGTACATGCAGCCAGTGAAAATGAGGGTTTCCCATATGGAGAGGATTCTGTGTCACATTTTATCCAAGTTGTTGGACTCAGTCACCCCCACTCACTCTTACCCACCTGAAAGGTCAATCACAGCCGAACAGATGCAACAGAGAGCAAGGAGAGGAGAACAAATTATCCACCATGTCCTACGCTTCCCTCTCACCTATCAGGGGACACTTCAGTAACATAAAAATCACCCAGAGATATGGTTAACAATGCAGATGCCTACTGAAGACATACTAAATTAGGAACAGGGGCAGGGGTGGTCAGGAATCAGCATTTGTAACAAGCCCTTTATATCATTCTTAGCACACTGACTTTTTAGAACCTCTAGCCTATGAACTGACTTAGGAGAGCAGTAAAAACACAAAATTAGTTGTCCAGGTCTCATTGCTGACCATCTATAGCCCAAATAATTGGGTTCCCCAAGTATCACTGACACTTGCAAATCCCTTATTCTATCTCTACCACAGAGGCATAGCTGAAGGCAGAGCATGGAGGAGCAACACTTGGTAGAGAAGCCAGGCAGGCAAGTGCAACTTTCTTTCATTGTAGTACCCACACCCCAACCAACAGAGCACCCCCAAACAAAGCCTAGCTCTACCGCAACTCTACCAGACTTGGCCCTATTTGACTCTCATTTTGCCTTAATTGATAATCTATTTTTATATGTTGTCTTGACTAATTCAACTGTGAGGTTGTCTCCAATGCTTCTTTCTCAAATAAGAAGACTCACACTGAATTCTTTTGTTTCCTTCCCTTTTGGCTACATAATTTTTGGGGTCTCTCTAGCCTATTAGCTTTAGAGAAAAAAGAAATCTAACTGAAGTTACCTGAGAACTTGCTCTTAATAATTAATTGGGTTTCAGTTCAATAGCAGAGATAGTCCTTACCATGGCTATCCTACATCAAAGTGCGAGGAATCAGTTACTTTAAATGAAAAGGATCAAGTACTAGAAATGTCTTAGACCACCCTGTTGTATTACTTAAGAAAATAAACTTATTTTGCAGCACTCATTCCATATGATCATCAGCTGGTATATTCCATACAAACATTATTAAAGGGTGATAACATAGCTTCAGACAGTAAGTCACAGTTCATCTCCATTTTGGAAATGTACTTTTCTTCCATAAGTACAATGTCAAGGCTAATGAACTTCATTTTATTTACTTAAAGGATTAACGAAATAGAGTTTGGAACATTTTGTTTTACTGCGGATGGTTGAATATTCAAAAGATTACTCCACTAAAAAAATTGCTCATAGAAATAGCTATGATGCTTTGATAGATGAGCAGCACATTTCCAATGTGTTAAAATGTTTGAAATACACTGAACCAATGTTGAAGCTCATTCTGACCGAGCAACCACACTTATCTCCCATGATTATTTTTAACACAGAATAAATTGACATATGCTGGGCAAAATGTTATACAAATTTTGGTATTTTCTCAATTGTACAAATTGAAATGTGGCTACTGTTGCAATTATCAATTTACAGATGATGTTCTTAATAAGTTTAGCAATCACAGATTACAACACATTCAAAATAATTTGTAATTTTGCTTATCATCAGATAGGTAGATTATAAAATTAAAAAAAGGTAAAATAAATAAAAATGATGTAAAAGGAAGTTAAAATAGTATTTTTATTATCGAACACTCCTCAACCACTCAATGATAACCATAGTTAATATTTTGGTAACTATTATAATCTCTTTTGTAACACAGTTTAACAAATTCTTCCAAAATATTTGTAGACCACTTTTATCTACCTGTTCAGTTATTTATAAAGATAAACAGGATTTCCTTTTTCTTCTAACTGGTTTTCACTACATATGGAAAAGCTGTAGAAACTTTATATATTTATAACTGAACACCTTGCTGAGCTCTCTCATTAGTTGTAATTGTATCTGTTACTTTGAGTTGTCCAACTCAAACTAGATAATTATATCTTTTGAGAAAAAAAAATTCTTTTCGCCTATATTTTCTTATTGAAATGTCCAGAATCATGTCAAAGGAGAATAATGGGTATCTTGCACATGCCTGGGATCTCCTTGTTTTCTTACAGATTTCATAGAAATGACTCTAGAGGTTTCTACTAAGTATGATGTTAGCAATTGGTTTCACATAGATAATCTTAATCACCTTAATAATTGAAAGAGCCCAAAACAGTGCTTAGCACTTAGAAAATGCTCAATAAATATTGGTAGCTCCATCATTGTCCAAATCTCCTTTATGGGTTTGGATTTCACATCAATCATATCTAGAAAGATTTTCCACCAAAATATAACTTAAAAATAAATAAACAGCCATGCTTCTTCCTTCTAGTTTATTATTTGTATGTGTATATCTTACTCTGTGGTCTATCAACAATTTATATCCGGGAATCCAGGTTTAATATTTTCCAAATAACCCCAAGAACTAATTTTTTCTAAATAATCATATCTATCTTATTGATTTGAAACGCCATCTTTACAATAAAAATTTCCATATTTTTAAAATGTATCTTCAGCATATCTCAGAATCACATTGTCTAATGCATTTTAATATTTCACAAGGTAAGCTCTATTAATATTTTCTGTTTTTTAATTTCTTTTTTATTCTCTTGTTTACTTTTAGATAATATTTAGTATCGTTCTGTCAAGTTTCAGAGTAAGGTTTTTGGTAATCTGGAGTTACATTGCTTATATAAGATTTAGGGAGAACTTACTTTTTATAATATTGACTGATTTATTCTAAAATCAATTTTTTCTATTATACGTACTTTTCTAAAACCTTTATTTAATCTGTATTTTTCTAGTAAGTTCAACTAAGCATTAAATGACACATTTTGAGTCTATTTAAGATAAGGATTTTAGAACACATATACCCCCTTCCCTTACATTATATTATACCTGCTTCTGTCTTAATAATATTTCTGTTTTCTCTTATTATATAATTTTTTAAATAAGGTAATATTAGTCTTTAAGAAGTAATTGTATGTTTATTTTAATAACCAGATTTAAATCCATAATTAGTTTCCAAATACAGGGTGGAATTTCTTTAACTACTTTCCTGTTATCTATTTTAAAATAAAACTCGGGGAAGCCGGGATGGCTCAGCAGGCTGAGCACTCGCTTTGCAGCCCAGGGGACCAGGGATCGAAATCCAGCCCCAGCCTGTGTGGACCCATATGCTGAACTGAGGTGTGCTTCCCACATGGGAGGCCCCCAGTTCAGTTCTTAACCCCAGGTTCGACCCCTGGCTCGGTGGCGGGGGGGGGGGGCATGCCTCCCATGCAGGAGGCCCCCAGCCCAGTTCCTGCCCTGCGCAGCCCCGCCTACCTGTGTAGAACGAAACCATGTTGAAAACTGATGACATACAACTATGGAGACTGCTCTGGGCCTTCCCCCTTCTCTTTGTCTCTCTGTATCTGTTTCTCTCTATCTCTGTCAAAAACAATAAAATAGAGCTTTAAAAATAAATAAATAAATAAAACAAGTTTTTATAGCCGTTTTAGGTTCACAGAAATATTGATCAGAAAATACAGAGCGTTTCTATTACACTGACCTCACACACACAGCCAAGAATGGCAAGAACATTGTGTCCCTTTTCTCAATTTTTCAGAGCAGTATAAGGTTCATAAGAAAACTGAGCAGTTGACACAGAGATTTTCTATATATCCTTATACCAGTACACTCATAGCCTCCCACTATCTATATCCTCCACCAGAGTGGTACATTTGTTACAATCAGTGAACCTACATTGACCCATCACCCAATATCCATAATTTACACCAAGGGTCATTATTAGTGTTAGTATTGTACATTCCATGGGTTTTGACAAATATATAACGACATACATTCACCATTACATTATAACATCATACAGAATAGTTTTGTTGCCCTAAAAATCCTCCATGCTCTGCTTAACCATTCTTTCCTCCCCACAACCTCTGACAATCACTGATCTTTCTACTGTCTCTATAGTGTTTGCTTTTCCAGAATGTTATATAGTTGAAATAATACAGTATGTAGCCGTTTCAGAATGTTTTTTTTCCACTCAGTAGTATGTATTTAAGTTTCCTCTATATCTTTTTACGGTTCAATACCACATTTCTTTTTAATGCTATTGTAACATTCTATCATCTGGATGTACTACAGTTTAATCATTCATTTACATAATAAAAGACAACATAGTTGCTTCCAAGTTTTGGCAATTGTAAATAAAACTGCTATAAACATGCATGTGCAAGTTTTTTGTTTTTTTGTTTGTTTGGATTTTTTTTTTTGGACAAAAGTTTTTTACTCCTTAGGGGAAATAACAAGGAACATGATTGCAGGACCATGAAGTAAGAGTATGTTTCGCTTTGAAAGAAACTGCTAAACTATCTTCCATAATGGCTGTATCATTAAATGAGAGTTCCTACTGTTGCACATCCTCAACAGCATTTGGCGGTGTCAGTGTTTCGGATTTTGGCCATTCTAATAGGTACATAGTGATATCTCACTGCCGTTTTAATTTTAAACTTCCTAATAACATATAGTGTAGAGTATTTTTTCATATGCTTATTTGCCTTCTGTGTAACTTTTTGGTGAGATATCCGTTCAGGTCTTTTGTTCATTATTTAATCCAGTTGTTTGGATTTCTTATTGTTGAATTTTAAGAAGTCTTTGGATATATAAGATGTTCTAGACCCTCTCCCTTATCTCTCTCTCTCTCTCTCTCTCTTATCTCTCTCTCTCTCTCTCTCTCTCTCTCTCTCTCTGTCTTTCTCACCCTCTCTCAAACAATAAAATAAATATTAAAAAAAAATTTTAATATGATGGCTGGTGGCTACCATATTGGCTAGCATAGCTTTAGGTTCCCATTAGTAGCTACTTGCCAAAATACTTGACCCCATGCCCACCAGCATCCAAAACTAATATGCCTAATTGAAGATGTTCAGTTTCTGACCCAAAACAGCTCCTCCCCTTCATTTGCTTACTCTTATTAATTATACCATCTTCTCTTTTTCATCAAAACTAATGACAGTGAAGCTATTTTTGGTGCTCATATTTCCTCCATATCCATTTTTCTTACTATACTTATTGTACAGTCACCACTCTAGTCAAAGAAAAACTCATTTAAGAAACTAATTAATATTTTAGAATAAATGTGTACAGCAACAAATTAATATGCTTCAGTTGGTACTTTCATTATGCTATTCCCTCTAGAAACACTAGCCAGTACTCAATAGTGCATCAGTATAGAGTGAATTACATAGTCTGTATTGATCACAGAAGGGATTTCAAAAGAGAAATCCACCTGTAATGCATAGGAAGGGGGAAAGATGTCAAGATTGGGCAGTAGAAATAATACGAGTTAAATTCTTTTACTCAGGAGAAACTGTAGGTCAGGAGAGGTAACAGGAGTAGAGGGATAAGGAGAAGGAGAAAAGAGAGACAGCAGATAGAATTCTTTTGACTGGTAAGATGAAGGTCTTACCGAGAGTGTAACAAAATAGAGTTAAGGTCTCAGTGAAGACTGAACTACACAAGGCCACTCCTGGCTGCTGTGGGAGGTGACTTGCTTCTTATAACTACTTCATAGTGAGGAAAAAACAGGAAAGAAGAGGAATTGCACTGGGTCTAGAACAACACTGCCTAATAGAAATATATGTCTCTACCATGAGGAGATAGAGAAAAAAGACAGCCATCTGTAAGCCAAGCAGGGAGCCCTCACCAGGAACCAAATCTGTCACCAGCTGGGTCTGAACTTCCCAGCCTTCAGAACTGTGGAAAAATAAACGTCTGGTTTAAGCCACCAAAAGTAGATAGATAATAGATAGATAGATAGATAGATAGATAGATAGATAGATAGATAGATAGATAGATAGACAGATAGATGATAGATAGATATAGATACATAGACAGACAGAAATATAAAGCAAACCACACATGTAGTCTTACCTTTCCTAGTAGACTCATTTAAAAAGTTAAATAAAAAAAGAGGGAAATTAAAAAATATATTTTATATAATCCAGTATATCTAAAATATCATTTCAACATGTAATCAATATTTTTTAAGTTTTTTATAAGATAACTTATCTTTTTATAGTTAGTCTTTGAAATCTGGTCTGTGTTTTACTCTTATAATACGTCTCAATTTGGACACTAAATTTTCAATGGAAAAATTTGATATGTACTTATATTTTATAAAATTAGTAGTTGGAAAAATAGCTTCACACAGATACCATGTTGTTCCAAACATTTATAAAATAGTCCAAAAACTAAATTATCAATCTTTAATTAAAATCAAGTAAAATGTAAAATTTTATTTCTTGGTCACACTAAACACATTTCAAGTGTCCAATAGCCACATGTAGCCAGTGGCTACTACATTGCACAGCACAAGCCTAGAGTTTGCATCGCATTAAAAAAAAAGCCTTGGATAATTTTGTCAGAAAAATATTACTGTAGACAAAAGATGAATGGTATAAGAAAGAACTGCAGCTATGTACAAAACAGTAGTTAATTTGAGCAGGCATACCAAAGAGACTTCTGGGTATTACAAACCTATTTTTTCTCACATGGACACTTTCCAGAAATTTTTTGTCTGTTTGATTAACTAATACAGCTCCAGAACCTAAAGAACTTAGGCCCACAGCTGGAGAAAAACAATTATTTGTTTAGCAAAAAAATTAATAAACAGCTTAATAGTTTCCCATGCAATAATTACACAATAGCAAAACACCAGAGCTTTGTTCTGAATTGGCTATTCACTCATTTTTCTCAACATTTTTAAGTATTTACTATGTTAATCACCCTGTTAGATGGTATGTATATAGAAATAATAAACACAACAAGGAAAAGAAAAAATACCTTTATGAAAAGCTATTTTTGAGATGCCAGGGTAATTCATCAGGTTGAATGCTTCCCTTGCAACTGTGAGGTCCAGGGATCAAATCCCGACCCCGGACTGTGCAGAACCATATGCTGGGCTGCAGCACAACTGGTAATGGCCCACCCCAGAGGGGAAGGTTCTTGCCTCCCATGCAGGAGCCCCCCGATTCAGTCCTACCCTGTAAGGCCCCACATCCACCTGTGTGAAATGAAACCATGTCACAACTAATGACATACAACTATGGAGACTGATCTGGTCCTCCCCCTTTCTCTCTCTCTCTTACCATCTCTCAAACAAAATAAATCTTTTTTAAAAAATTAAAAGAAAAACTATTTCATAACAATAAAAAATATTGTCTTCACATCTTTTAAAAGATCCACTTGATTAATAGTGGTTTTACTTCCCTGAATATTATATCAGATATTAAATTGTAATTTAATCAGAGGCCACAGGATTCCAACTCTTAAACCCTTATACAAGGGTCATCAATAGAGAAAAATGTTACCTTTCAAAAAACAGTACTATGGGTTTGACTCTGATTTTATTTATCTTGCCCTAATTAGGCATCTCGTTTAAATTCTCTTTCAAAGTTCATATGGGAGTTTTCTATTACTTTTTGCTTAGCTGAAGACTTTTCCTCTGCTTTGAGGCTTTTCACACCATGCTAATCATGGGCATACTTCCAAAATGTGTAAGAATTACAGAAAGGAGTTGATTGCTTAATTCCTGCCTGTGACTCCGAGCTTACACTAATTAGCTACAGCCAGCGTCCTCAGCATGCTCTCCAGAGCCCTGTGACACACTGATCAGTAATGACAAGGCCATCTGGCCTTCCAGTAGCACATTGGAGAAAGGGTCTTTGGGCATAAAAATCAGGGATGCCTGTCATTTAGAATGAGTCCAGTGATACCAGCACTTTTGTTGTCTGAGTACAATATGAGGCCTGTTCCAAAGGAAGTGGCCTGTGCACACCAGTGCCAGGATCCTAAAAACCAGCCTCAGTCTCCCCATCTGCCGCGCCTTTTCTTACCTACCCTTAGCAGATCCCACTCTTCCACA
This sequence comes from Craseonycteris thonglongyai, assembly GCA_004027555.1. NCBI lineage: Eukaryota > Metazoa > Chordata > Mammalia > Chiroptera > Craseonycteridae > Craseonycteris > Craseonycteris thonglongyai. The sequence continues at coordinate 40,223 of PVKE010005249.1, forward strand.
CTCCCCTTTGACTGTGTTTCTTCCTCCGTCAATTACTGCACCAAAGTGGACAAACCTCGATTTGAAGCTTGTGTGTGTGTTTTGGCTGATTTTTAAACAGCTATTTATTTTAAAGGGGTGCCAAATTAGGGAGAGTAAAGGGATTAAACAATCAGAGGGAGGTAGCTGAGGAACCAGGATCTGGCATGTACACGAACCCAAGGTGAGAAGGGTGAGCTGTGTCCTGCTTGTGCCTCATCCATGCAGCCTGGAGAAGGAAATGAAGAAGGGGAACACAGTTGCTCCATGGGAGAAACTGGTTAGGGGCCGACTGGCCTATCCTAATGTAATCAGCAGCACACACTCATTGACATTTTGAAGACAGCCCGCACTCAACACGCTTGCTCTCACTCTCCGGGTCAATGATTTTCCTTCCAGTGTCTCCAGGATAGGTTCATTCTAGGGAAACCAAATAACTTAACCCTCAGTCATGAGAGCATGTGTCCAGTGTTGGAATTGGAATAAACAGTCCCCTATAATGTTACCTGAAGATTTCTGGGCCACAGGACATTGTCCCTGTAAACCTTTCTTATTACCTGAGGCCATCATTGAACTAAAGAGTGATGACAACAACGAACAAGTGAAAACTGGTCTCCCCTGGGGAAAAATTCATGTGATGGTGAAACTTCACATATTGTTCCTTCATGACCACATGGGTGAGATTTTTCAGGGCAGGCAGGCAAAACACTGAAACAGCCAAATGGGTGAGCATTAAAGGTTTGGTTTATCAAATACTCACATTTGTAAATATACCATATCAGTTTTAATTTGCATCAAATTAAAACTGATATGGTATCAGAGTATTGCCTTTTGTGCACTGCAGTATAATCATTGCCAGGTTCACAAGTCTGACATTCCAGTGAGTTATGTAGGCTTTATATTACATTAAGTTTGCTTTTTTAGGTTGTCCAAAATGTGGGCTTCTCTATATTGAGTTATTTTGGTTGAGTGCTTTTGTGACTAATTAATTTTGTGACTAATACTTTTCCTTGTAGTTGAACAGTCTGGATAGGTCTAAGAAGACTGCAGATACCCACAGATTCTTCCTCTTCAGGATCTTTGTGAACTGAACAGCCTCAGATGATCCAACATAGGCATGCAATGCTTGCGTAGGTGAGAACAGACAGAAAGGCACAAGAATCCCTTATTCTGATGGGAGGAACTCTGCATCGTATGTTACAACCTACATCCCACCAAGCTGGAAGAATTACAGTCTTCCAAGAAACCAGGAGTAAAATTCACCTTGGCAGCCATACTTATTGATTATAAAAAGGGCAACAGGTTTAGCTGTCATGACTCTGACAAGGTTCTATGCCAATTCAAATATTCTCCCAATGCCGTGCATGTCATCTGTGATTTTCCTATATTCAATTTAGCAAGCTTCTATTCTTCGCAGAAATTCCTTTAGGTGTGCCAGTGTCTAGTCTGCATACTATGTTTCTTCCTCGGGTCTTACGTTTCCAAATAAGAAAATCAAAAAATGATTATATTGTTATTTTAGAGCTCTCTCTCTTATAAAAGAAAACCCAAGGCTCTGAATAAATATGTCGCCTGAATTAAAAAAAGAAAAAAGGAAAAAAAAAGAGTAAATTGCACTTTGGAGAGGAACATTAATCCTTTCAACTTTCTTATGTGTCAATTAACAAATTATCCATTTCAAGGCACTAAATGGTTCTCTAGAGACCAGGCCAAATTAACAGCCTTGTAAGCAGCAACTTTTTATTCATAATGTACTAATGGCATTATTTCATTGTGCCAATACTTCATAAATGTGAGAAAGACAGGCAGACAAGGCCAACTCTACGAAGGAGGCAAACTCAAAGATCACCCACCAAACCAGCCAAACCACAGTGATTCACCCTCCTACCTGAAATAAAATCTCACACAGCCATTCAATAAATTGTATTTATTGAGGGCCTACTAAGTGCAAGGTCTATCTTCTCCAAGGGTCACTGGGCAATACATACATAACCTGAGAGGGTGGGATGAGTTTTAGCTTTCTTATTTTCATACACTAATTGACAGGAGAGCTTAACCCTTAAGAATGGGTTATGGGGGAAGCCGGGATGGCTCAGTGGGTTAAGCGCTCACTTTGCAGCCCCGGGGACCGAGGATCGCATCCCGGCCCCGGCCCGTGTGGACCCATATGCTGAACTGGGTAGTGCCCCCAGTTCAGTTCTCACTGGGGTGAGACCCCGGCCCAGTTCCTGCCCTGTGCAGCCCTACCCACCTGTGGAATAAAACTATGTGGAAAAACAAATGATGTGCAACTATGGAGACTGTTCTGGGCCCTCCCCCTTCTCTCTGTCTCTGTCTCTGTATCTCTCTCTCTGTCAAAAACAATAAAAATAATAAAAAATAAAAAAAAGAATGGGTTATGATGTAAGTAGAAAGGAGCTAACATTACTAAATGTCTCCAGAAAGTCTCACACTTCTTAGGCATAATTTTATTTATTACAACACTCGAGAAACAAATTAGATTACTGGTATGTATATAATTTTAAAATTAGCAAAACTTAGACTCTGAAAGGTTAAATATAACTGGGCTAAAGACTCACAGTTAATACCCAGCACAATATGAATTTAACTTCTACCTGTCTCACATTTGAGGAAGACTGAGCCTAATTTGTTCACAAGCTACACAAGAATGAAGAATAGAATACAGTTGCTAAGCAAAATGTTGTGATTTTTTACTTCAGTGATTAAAAGTTTAGTGTTCAGATCAAGAAAGTATAGTACTCAGATCATGGGACATTTTAGTCATTTCATCCTGAGACTTAGCAGAGCATATCAGGAATATGTATTCAGTACTAAACGTCAAATTTTTAATGAATTTTGACACTTAAAAGTGTGTAAAGAACTAAGGGAGTTGGAAACCATGTCATAGACAAACTTGTGAGAACTGAGAGATTCAGCTTGGAAAACAAAATGCTAAAAGGTATTATACAATCACTGTCTGCACCTTATATTATAACCCACTTGAACTGCCAAGTGTAAAAAAAAAAAAAAAAATACTTGAGCTGCCATATGTAAAAAAATAAAAATGAATAAAAAGCACTGGTGTGTTCTTTGTGGCTCCAGAAGACAAACTGAAAAACAGAATAACCTTCCTCACAATACCCATCCTTGAAAGGATGGGGGATTGCAAATGAATGTGCTAGATTGCAATTTAGAAATGAATTGCAAGGACCTAGACAGAGGATCATTGGGAGCCTGGAAAAGAACAGGTGAATACATTTAAAAGAGGCACCATCAAGAATGATGACTGAGGAAAGCTGGGATGGCTCAGTGGGTTAAGCGCTCATTTTGTAGCCCCGGAGCCCGAGGATCGAATCCCGGCCCCGGCCCATGTGGACCCATGTGCTGAACTGGGGTGTGCCCCCCAGTTCAGTTCTTGCTGGGGCCTATGTGGGAGGCTCCTAGCCCAGTTCCTGCCCTGCGCAGCCCTGTGCCCACCTGTGGAGTGAAACTATATGGAAAACTAATGCTGTCAACTATGGAGACTGCTCTGGGCCCTCCCCTTTCTGTCTCTCTCTGTCAAAAACAATAAAAATAAACATTAAAAAAAAAAGAAAAAGAATTGATGACTGGGCAGAAGCAGAGGGACAGTCACTAAGGGTCCCGATGTTTCGAGTCCAAGAATAATAGCTGGAGGTAGAGTCACCAACACACCAGCAGGTCCACAGGCATTTGTACCCTGCAGAGAACATCTGGTTTATCCCAGACAGAAGCAGTGGGTTAAAGCAGAGCTATGTTCTACATGCAGTGGCTTAAAACTGATCTCTGTGAAACTCCCTCCGTACTTCACCCTTGGCTGTTCTCCACCTGGGATGCTCACACCCCAGACATTTGCATGGCTCTCAGCTGTATTTCAATCCTGTCTCCCTCCTAGGGATGCCAGTTCTGTGATGCAGCAACATCATTTTGTTCACTGGTGTATCCCTCATGCCTAGAACAATGCCTGGCATGTGGTGGACCCTCAAGGAATAAATTAATGTAAAATAGATGAATTTTCTCCAAGTGTAGCTAATATCTCTTCATGGCACCTATTTCCATAACAGTGCCTCTTGATGCAAAAATTATTGAGATAGACCACCACTTCTGTTATAGAATCATATCTTAATGCAACAACCCAGCCTTGAAAATAAAATCATTTACTGACCCAGGCTACCAAATTAATTAACATTTGGTTTTTCAGTACTACACCAAGGGACCATCATTATTTACTAAGTTTTCAATAAAATCAACATATAAGCTAACTATGTCATAGTGTTGTAGACCAAACAACATACACCCCATATTTCTCCTTTTCAGTTAAATGGGATAAAAAAAGCAATTCTGAATTTCAAATTCAAACTCTGAAACTTGAATATTCAAATAAAAGTTTAAAATAAGTATTTCTTGAGCTGCTTAAATTCGGAGAAGCTTAAATTAGCTAAATTTCATTTGCCCATTCAGAATTAAATAAATTAAAGAGTATTATGTTTACTTGCCATATTTCCTCAAACTGAAAAGAACAGATGACTGTTTCCCTCTGAATTCTTTTTCTCCCCCAAAAGTTCATCAATAATTTTAGCCCTGAAAAGTCAGAGAAAGAGGTGCCAGCCATTTATTTTTATTTTATTTTTTTTAAGATTTATTTTTACTGTTTTTGACAGACAGAGAAACAGAGAGACAGAGAGAAGAGGGAGGGCCCAGAGCAGTCTCCATAGTTGCACATCATTTGTTTTTCCACATAGTTTCATTCCACAGGTGGGCACAGGGCTGCACGGGACAGGAACTGGGCCAGGGTCTCACCTCGGTGAGAACCGAACTGGGGGAACTCCCCAGTTCAGCATATGGGTCCGCACGGGCCTGAGCCAGGATTCGATCCTCAGTCCCCGGGGCTGCAAAGTGAGCGCTTAACCCACTGAGCCATCCCAGCCTCCCCTAGCCATTTACGGTATTTAATGAAAGAAACGTAGATGCTGGCTTAACCTTTGTTCACATCTCTTCAGCCCTTCTTTCCAAGTCTGCCCCAAGGAGTTAATCTTGATTCCATTTCCTGGAGCTAGTCACAATTACAGACCATAAACATTTACCCAAAGATGTTTTCCTACTCTTTTCCTATTCCCCAATTTGGAGATAAAAATGTGTGCTACACCTAATTAAAACGTAGCTACAGAAACCTTCAGAACACATCCAGACTCTGACCACACCTCAGCCCCTGCTATCACCAGTCTGAGCTGCTGTTTTGGGGTGGTTTTTTTTAATCTCTCTACTGGATTGCTATTGTGACTCCCTAACTGGTTTCCCTGCCTCCACCCTTGTCCCTTTCATTCTAAAACAGAAGTCAGATCATGTCATCTGCTGCTCAGAACTCTGCAACAGCTCCCCAGGTGCTCGGAGTGAACTCTCAGGTTTTCACAATGGCCCACCAGCTCTTTTACTTTGCAGACCTCATCTCCTACTCTGCCCCTCACCCACTCTGTTCCACTCTAATGGGCCTCCTTGCTGCCCCTTGAACATGTGACTGCCTTAGGACACTGCACTGGCTGTTCCCATGGCTTGGAATTCTCTTCCCCCAGGTATCAGCTTGCCCGACTCCCTCACCTTCTTCATGTCTTTGCTCACAGGTTGGCTTCTCATTAAGGCCTTCCTAGCTGGACTTTCTATTTATTTCACAATATGTTTCCCATACTCATTCCAGCAATTGCCTAACCCCCATCTTCCTTAGCATGTTTTACTTTTTTTTCAAATTTTTTTATAGTACTTGCCATTTTTTTATCATACTATATATTTTACTTACTTTTTGTGCTTATATATTATCTGTCTCCCTCTGTAAGGACAGGAATCTTTGTTTTATTCTCTGATATATCCAGGGAGCCTAAAACAATATCTGGCACATAGTAGGAGTTCAAGTAGAAGTTAACTTTTAAATTAATAATTAGTTTTAATAATACAGCATATGCTATTAAACAACCAATCAACAAGTATGTTTTGAACGCTTACTATCTGTTCTATACGACCTTAGATACCATGGAGGATTTTTTTTTTTAGCATAAAGTGTCCTCTGAAAGTTTACAGTCTAATTGGAGAGGCCACAAATAGTCAGCAGTGTCAAAGAGATTAAGGATGCAAATTACTGGTAAAGACCACTGGCTATACTAATAATAAATGTGTGCTTTCATTTGCTTGTGCGGCAATTACTCATTGATCGCCTGCTGTGCTAGCCTGGAGATATTTTGGTGACGATGCAGACATGGTCCCTGACTTCTTGGGATTTATATTCTAATGAGACAAACAGACAACAAACCAATGTACACATAAACAAAATAAGTATAGAAGTACCCTGAGGAAATAAACAAGATCCATCATGGTGAACAAGAGTAGGCACACCACTACAATCACCAGATCAATACAGGCAGGCCAGCAGGAAGCCAGGAAAATAAACTTTCAGACCTCAGTCCCCTCCCTCCTGCCAACCTCTTACTACAGCCTGCCATTGGCCCAACTAGAAGCCAGAGGGCAAGGGGGCAGGGAAGAGAAGATCCAGCCAAGCAAGTGAAAGATATCCAATATGAAATTGGTGTGTGTGTGTGTGTGTGTGTGTGTGTGTGTGTGTGTAAAAACATGCCCAAATATGCCCGAAAGGATTCCAGAGACTCCTCCACCTTTTCTGGTAACTTTATCCATTGCTTATCATTCTCCAGTGGGTTAATCTGATTCTATTCTCCATGTACATTTTGTCTAATAAACTTCATAGTTTTGAAAATCACCATAGTCATGTCTTAAACTTTCATTAACTAGGTTCATGAGTCTTAGCATCTTCAACTTTTCTTTATTCTTTTTTTTCTTTTTAATATTTTATTTACTTATTTATTTTTGACAGAGAAAGAGAGAGAGAGACACATAGAGACAGAGACAGAGACAGAGATACAGAGACAGAGAGAGAACTGAACTGGGGGAGCTCCCAGTTCAGCATATGGTTCCGCACGGGCCGGGGCCGGGATTCGATCCTCGGTCCCCGGTACTGCAAAGTGAGTGCTTAACCCACTGAGCCATCCCGGCTTCCCCAACTTTTCTTTATGCATACAATTTTTATTTCTCTTAGATATTTAGTCTTATATCCTGTTCAATTTCTCCCCATGTTTTTAATATATAAAATAAAATACTACATATAATTCTATATCACTTATTAGTAAGTTGATAGTTTATGTGCATGAAAATAAACTTTCCAATTTGATTGGCAGGTTAGAACTAGCCTGACTTGATTTTTAAAGCTATTTTTTTTTAACTAAGTGGCTCATAGAGGCAGGTGCTTTAAAGCACCCATATTAATATAAAACATGAAAGATAATTTCATATTTAAATTCCCAGAAATTGTATACAAAGCTAAAACACACTTCAATTCAATAATAATGCCCAATATTAATTGAACACTTACTATGCTACTACTTTACAAAATATTATTTATTCCTCATAACTTGGGAAATTGGTACTATTTTGTCCCCGTTTTACAATTAAAACAAACTGAGGTACAGGAGGGTTAGGTAACTTCCTCAAGGTCACACAGATATTATACGGTAAGAACTGAATTCAGACTTTGCTTAACGACAGCTCAGCCCAGTCCACCAAGTGGGAGTATAGCACTGTCCAGAGATATGTGGAGTCCAGCATACTCCTTAGCCGTCTTTCCCCTCCTCTGAGGGTGGGCTACTAAGTTTTACCTCCACTGTAAGATTTTTTGTTACATGAGACATATCTGGTTCTGAACCAGATATGGTACACAGAACCAGTTATAGTCACATGGTATCTCCCCTCCGTCATGCTCGATCTTGCACACACAAATGCTTACCGGTACCTTTTTCACCCAGTGCACATCAAAATGGAAAAGTGTTCAGATGTTCATTTCAAATAGCATGCTGTTATTGAATTCTTAACAGCAGAAAAAGTTCCTCCAATTGAAATTCACAGATGAATGCAAGATGTTTATGGTGATCAGTGTGTTGATGTGAGTACAGTAAGATGCTGGGTAAGGCGGCTCAAAGATGAAGAGGTGGAGCAAGCAGGTTTGAATGATGAACCACAAAGTGAAGGCCTATGACTGCAAGTGATCAGCCTCATCAAGGTCGCAGGAGTGTATTAAAGTGTGTGGTGATTGTGTAGAAAAATAATTATGCTACTTTGAAAGTAAATAATGTAGGTATATATTTCTTTATTTAATTAAAATATCTTTTCCAGTTTATACTCTATTTAAGTGGAGGCAAAATTTATCAGTCCTCCCTCATAGATAGTCTAAAGGACAGAAAACTGTTATTTATTGGCTGTCCCATAATAATAATAGAAAGTGTGTTAAAGTGGCACTGTTAAAAGAAAATAAGACAAGTTAAAGGACAACTGAGAATATTTTTATCTCGTTTGTAAAAAAAATAAGAATAGATGCTTATAAGATAAATGTCTACAGTTACATATAATTAATATATGGTACCTATATACCATGTGACTATTAATAGATATTTTTATAGTCACACACAAAATGTGGCAAGATAAAAAATGTGTCAATGCACAGAGTGGAATTGCCTCAGAAGAGCACTCAAATGGGTGAGGGAGAGTTTACTTTCTACAACACTCTTCAGTACCTTTTGAATTATGTACCAGACTTAAATGTTACCATATTAATTACACTAATACCTCACAAGGAGGCATAGGCTGAGATGACAATTCCAACAACTTTATCACAAAAGGGCATTGCTGGAAATCTCCAATGTGCCCTGTCTAGAATTTCTTCCAAGGTCATTAGTTTTAAACTCTTTGTTTCCTTTATCTTGCTAGCTACTTACATTAATAACTGTTAGAAGTAAAAATAATAATAAAAATTATCAGCCATAAAGTATGTACTTCAACTTGGCTTCCTTAATGTCTTTTGAAAATTAAATACATCCAATTAAGAAAATAAACACAAACTGTCCCACCATAGGCTTTAAAATCTGTGAGCATTTTAACAGCCAACAGATAGCAAACACTTTACCAATAGAGACTAATAAGACTATAATGTAATGGCTGACTCAAAAGAAAAAATTATTAGGATAGTAATTTGATTCTTCTCTTTTTTGCCAGTTATGTTAATTCCAGCAGGCTGTCTACGTCCTTAGATGCAAACCATTTTAGCATCAGGCCAGGCATAAATCTGTATGGCAGCACAACAGTACCCGGAATAGATTCAACTACAGATCTTGGCTCCTAAGTTGTTAACCAGCCAGGTACTGAGATGGCACAGCATAGAAGACCCTGACTGCCAAAGAGGAGGTACTTGGATTAAATTTTTTACAAGTGCAATGTACCATGACTGATGTGAGACAAGATTCTAGAATCTAAATGGAGATCTATAGATGGTGAAGTTCAATTCAAAATGATCAGTTATGGCAACAACTTGCTGAAGACCAAAATATAGGTATTGAGCTCTCAGTATCTGTGACCGGTAAACTGGTTAAATAAACTAAGGAGCATTCACATACTGAAACACAAAAAAAGCACTGAACTCACATAGAGCATGACATAAATCAATATTCTACTTTATTACAAAATTTGACATAGTTTCTTCCAGTGGCCACTAAACATCAGTGTCATACACTACTAAAGGCATGATGTTCTCATGTATTATACATACATTACTAGTCAAGCAAAATGACATTGCTTCCCTTGCTAGTTTTCAGAACCTATTTTTCTACCAGTCCTAGAAAGTGTGTGGCACTCATTACCCGCTAATTATGACAACAGTGCCCCTGATTTGCTAACTATCTTATAACATCTTAGTTTCACAGAGTAATATTCATGTCTCCCTTCAACTAATAGTTCTGTTTGCTTGTTTTTCTGCTGCATGGCTCCTGAAGCAGTGGATATAATCCTATCTTTAAGTAAGATGCTATATAACATGTTGACACTTGAGCATCAAGTAAACCTGAGTTCAAATCCAAATTGCTCCCCTTAGTAGTTATGGGACATTGGGCAAGGTATTTAACCTTTCTGAGACTCAGTTTGCTCATTTTTAAAATGGAGCTGAACTTATAAAGGGTGTCCCAAAATTCACGCAAGATTTGAATTTTGCGTCATTTGTGCGGTAAAGTGTTGCCAATGAAAAAAAAAGACAGCATGACAGCTGACGGTTCAAGGTTATTAAAAATGGAGTGCTACACAAAAGAACAATGCGTTTTCATTGTTGAGCAATAAAAATTTACAATTTTTAATTATAAACCTGTGTTTTCTATCAAAATTACTTCTTGCATGGATTTTGGGACACCCTTTAAATGGTTTAATGGATTAAATGAGATAATGTAAGATGACCATAGAGTACTTAGCACAGTGCACGGCAAAAAGTAATTGCTCAGAAAATAATAGTTTTTAAATCTAGAATTGCCAAAACTTCTCCAAAGCATGCTTTTTGCACCTTTCCATCACATCTCCAAGGATCAAGAATGTTCACACAATTACGTTGATACAGCAAAAGACTCTCTTGGCCACAGTGCATATTAATCTAACTAGATGGAATTTTATTAGACACACAGAGAAGGTCTGAATTTTACAATCAAGAAAAATTTCAGAATGGTGTTTCTTTTTGCAGGGGGCCTATACCAGTGGCATCATCACTTTGCACCAGATTTGGTTAAAATTCAAAACCTTTAAGTTAAACGAACATGAAATACATACGAGATTGCATCTGGGAAAATTCAATCAAATTACTTTTCAATTTTCTGTGTTTGCAGGGGCAGGAAACTGATTAAATAAAGTCTATAGATCACACAAACAAACAAAAAAATCTAGTTTAAAACAACAACTGTGCCCTCTTCTAAAGCCTTTTGTCTGAGAAGTTTGCAAATGGTACTGATCTCAATTTCATCAGCCACCAAAAGTGAAATTTCCCAAAGAGAGGCAAGGAATGAAGAGCAGAAAAGAGATTAAACAGTGCACACAGCCAGGTATTGGAACGCAGACAACGCCAGGGAGTGAGTGCTTGGTGGTCAGCCTCTAATTACAAGGAAGCCTCCCTCATTTCAGACAGTTCTACAAGAAGAGGGCTGTCCAAAAGAGCCCACACTAAAGGGGTCTGGAAATACACAGTGGAGTTCCCTGCCTTTTTCAGAATTCCTGGCTTCAGGAAAAGTAAACATCTACAGGGTGGCCCAACAGTAAGGTATATGGTATAGTTTATTTTGTTGTGCGTGTCAGTGTGTGTATGTGTACCCATATAATCTGTTGTGATGAATATCATTAATTCAACTGTATACCTACTTTGGGGCCACCCTGTATAGTCTAAGTAAACAAGGCTAAGTTCCCTCATTCATTCACTCCTTCTCCAAAGGTACATTAAAAAAAATTTTTTTTAATTAAAAATAAATCCATGTTATAAATTGGTAGACAGGGGCTGAATACATCCAATACACGTGTCTTGTTTGGTCTACAGAGTTTAAAAGAAAAAAGGTGTGTTTTTTTTAATTTGCCAACGCTTCAAGTGAACACTTCATATAAAATCTATATCTCTGGTTCCTCTTAAAAATGTTGGGATTTGGCATTGCCAGACCAGCGTGCCCAGTGGAGACAAATATAGGCACTCTCCCGTAAGTGGGGTAGATGCTCTCAAATTTGCCACAGTCCTCACCACTCCCTGCTCTGACATGCAGCCCTACATACACATTGACATTAGCTGCCTGGCACCGGTAGAATTTGAGTCCAGGGCCTCCTGGAAGGCCATCAGAAACATCAAGCCAGATGTAGCAATCAAATGTAAACACCAACCAATATGCCTATTAACTGAAACTGAAACCATAACAGCAGAGAACCAAATTGTTTAGTGCAAAAACCCTATTCTGGCTGTGAAAATACATGGGTTTCCCTCCTAGGTCTACTATTGTGTGAAATTAGGCTGGTTACTATCTTTTCTAGATTTCAGAGACCTCAATAATAAGTGGAGAGGATAATACCAGTGTCATAGTATATGTTACAGAACATAATTTCTGTTATTTGAAAGTCCTATGTAAAGAATAATATGGTAAACATAGAAGATGATACTGAATTATTCTAAGCAATAGTTGACACAAAAATAAATAAAAATGTTATACTACAGATGTTTCTGATATTCTCACAAAAATATTCTAATACATCAGTCTTCTGATGATTTCACATTATTTGCCACAGTTTGCCATTTTTTTACTGTTAAATTTATCGAGATAAGATTGTTGATAACAATTACATTGTTTCCAGGTGTACAATTCTACATTACATTGTCTATGCATTGCATTATGTGCTCACCACCCAGAGTCAGCTTTCTTTCCATCACCATATATTTGATGCCCCTCCCTACTCCCCCCACTCTCCCACACACCTACGTTGCTAATTTAAAATGCACACATTTAAGTGCTGTAGTCACAGCCTAGAATTCTTTGCTACTAAGAGAAATAAAAAGAAATAAAGAATATGCATTTGTTTCTTCATTATAATTAGATTAATTATAGTTTGGGTCATAATAGATTTTGTTTTCTAAAGGCTAATAGGAATCAGAGAAACTTAAAGGAAGTTTTGGATAAAGAGTGGACCAGTCACTGTACATTCTGCCTAGAATGTCAATAAGCAGTGTCTGGATCTGATTACACCCATAAAATTTCTATGCCCAAATGAATTTCAAATAAAGCTTCCTAGAGGGACCAGAGCCTATTAAACCTCTTCCTCTTGAAACCACAGGCAGGATTTGGGAGATGACACTGACTAAGCTCCTCACATCAGGGTCCTTTAATAAACCAAGTAATTCAAATCCTGAGAGACAGCTGACATTAGCAGAGGCAAAGGGAAGACCAGATTAGGAACCTAAAGTTCTGAAGCAAGCAAAATTTCTCACAATTTTCCCTCATCAGTCCAGCAATTGCAGTGCTAAACAAAGGCAATTATTGCAATAAATGATGCATTAAACACGTCAACCTTGGTGCCTATGGCATGAACAGCCACTGTTGTAGGCTTAACCCCTAAGAAGCCATGACATGATGTGATGCCTCAACAAATGATAGGGCCTGTAGCTTAGGACCTGTCTCAAAATGGAAAAAGGGACTTTTCCTCTTTGAAAACATGAACTAGGAAATACCAAGACAAAGAGTATTATTTTATATTGCTCATAGCACTTAATACACCTTGCAAAAAAAAAAATGGTTAGTATACAAGTCTGTCTCCTAGCTAGACTATAGGGCCCAATGCCTGGTATAGTGAGTGCCTACCACATGCTCCTTAAATTGAACTAAACTGCCATCATTTTCTATGTCCTGTCTTAGTAGCACAAAGGATCCAGAAAGCTCAAGGCACTTTATCTATCTAGGACCATCTCTATTTTTGATGTTGGAGTTCACTATGTAATATGCCCACCACAACTGAGCAAAATAAGAAATCCATGTGAAATACAAGACTTAGGTCAAATTGTGCAAAGCGGAATTGCCTAGATTCTGTGAAGATATACTGATGATGCACCTACGGTACACCACCACCAATAATAGTGCTCAGCCCTCAAAATGCAGTCTCTGAATGAGTGGGGTGAGTTTCTCCAGCTCCCTTCTTTGTCCTGAGCTCCCATTGCTTCATCTCAGGGGGCAGCCTAGTCTGCGTTCCCACAAGGAAGGAGGGAAAAGAGCGCCAATTGGAGAGCTCAGCAGAGGAAGTATTCAGACTCTGCCTCTGGCACTCCCTGTAACTAGACATCCTTGTATCTTGCTTTTCTCATCTGTAAAAAGGGATAATAGTTCTTACATTATAAGATTCGTGTGAAGATTAAATAAAGTAATAGATGTGAAGGACTTGGCACAGTTTGTGGCACACGATAATTGTGTAATTGATGTAACCACCATAGCGTGCAGGGAGAAGAGTAAATGTACAGATGACCCACAGTGAGCCTGAGGAAGATAACGGTGTGATAGTGTTCAGAGCTGGCTTCCAGGATCCACTGGTGTCATCCTCCGGCTCTGCTGGCCCCGGTCAATGCTTCTCAGGAGATTTTATTGAAATAACCCCCTAACCCAGGCCTGTCCAACCCACAGCCCATGAACTGCATGTGGCCCAGGACAGCTTTGAACATGGCCCAACACAAGTTCGTAAACTCTTTTAAAACATTATGAGAAATTGTTGTGATTTTTTTTGGCTCATCAGCTATCACTAATGTTAGTGCACTTATTGTATGGTGCAAGACAATTCTTCTTTCAATGTGGCCCAGGGAAGCCAGAAGGTTGGACACCCCTGGCCTAGACTACAAAGAGAAGTAAATGCACACCCTGGGGCCTGTTGGTAGCTTCAAAATCCATTTTTATGTTTTGTGTTAAAAATCCATGTCTCTTTAATTTGCTCCCAAGCAAATGTGTCTTTGCTTTCATGTAAAAATAATATTGCCTCCTCCTAAACCTCTAAGAAAATGAAATCTCTAGGAAGATGTGCTATGACTACACTGTGACTTTGCCTACCCTTTGGCACCTTCCCCAGATGCTTAAGGATAAATATGCCTCAATTTGCTACCCATGTGGAATTGTCTTTCCATTAGCACAAATGATACTGTGGGTCCAAGTCGGGATAGTGCAGCATCTTGTTGTTAATGTATAAATCTCTGAGGCCCAGAGAAGTTCAAAGACCTTCTCCATATCACAGTGTGGAAGGGGATGGACTGAACCAGGGACCAGCCGTCTCCCTCATAAATATCACAAAATTGAGAACAATGCACTTGAGACAAAGTTAGAACAGCCAGAGTTCTAAACTGGTCTTCAAGGAACTACAAGTGGTGTATGCATCCTGAGGGGAAAGCATCTCTTAACGTCCTAATGTTTAAAAGAAGGGCCACCATTTCCCAAATAGAGGTTAATAAACAGGGTAGTTCTGTGGTTCTGTTTGGGGAAGGAAGATAAGGAGTTCGCACCTGCAGATTACATGAAAGGCACTTCAGCCAAATTCATGTTTAAACAAAACACAGTATTTACTGATTGGTCATCCGCACTGATGGTACAGGATTGTTTCTTATCCCCCAAAAGATGTAGATTTTAACTGCTTCATAGCCCCTGTATAGAAATAGCTATTGCATAAACACTGTCATTATAAAATAACATCGTAAATTCAAACAAGCACTAATATTAAAGGATAACTGCTCTGTTTACTTTTTAAATAAAATATTAGTGATTCTTAAATGGAATTTCAAATAATACCCATGCTATGCAAACTTAAAAAGAATTCTTTCCAAGTTTCCTAGACACAATTGCATATGGCATTGCACAGTGACTATTGCCTTGAACTATAACAGATGTCATGTTTACAAAATGTGTATGTTTTCGATATGACACCAAATACTTGTTTTACTATTCTGCCTCACTGTTATTACACTGATCCAAGTACAATCTGCATGAAAAGAAAGAAAGAAAGAAAAGAAACCTGCAAGTCACACGTTATGCTGCCTGGGTAAGGAATTCCAAGGTCAAGTTGTTGCGACCAGTCACCATTTTCAGGAGATGAGGTGGCTGGGTGGCCAGGATCATGGTGCCAGGGGAGTAGTGTCAGGATCACCAGCAGGCCTCTGTCAAATCATAGTTCTCACGCATCTCTTCTCAGATTCTGCCCTCAGGCAAGTCACTGTTCTACAGTGTTAAGGTGATAGAAGTGAGACCTATCTGGATGGATAGTAAAGCAGAAAAATGAAGAAGCAGAAGTGTAAGCCTGTGGTTCCCCAGGTAAGGTCATATACCCCCATAAAATACGTTTTAAAATCATAGGATTTCTGTTCATGGTTTATCTCAAAATTAGAAATCAGGCTTTCTTAATATTTAATATGCAGAATGACAACAGTACATGCATACAATTCTAAAGACAGAATATGCACACACATTTTACAGAGACATTTTCAAAATGGTTTGCTTATGAGAGACACAATCTAAACATTGGGAGACCACTGGGATAGAGAAAATTATGCCTCCAAAAGCATATGCCAGATTAATTAGATGATAACTTAGACAGATGTAAGCCTGCAGTCCAATAATGCTCTCCCATTGTCAAATAAATGCCAAGCTAAAACTACACTTATTTCTGAAATGGTTCCACACTGTTATAGGGACAAAATTTTACACTTTGCTAAAACTGTCACTTGAGTAGCAAATAACAAACATCAGGACTTGGATAGCAGCTAAGGAGGAAAGAAATAAAACTAAAATTAAGTTTTAAAAACTACTAGGATCAAGATATGGGTTCTCTGCTCAAAACACATGAATGTTTGGTAGTACTTTTCAATCAAAACAAATATTAATCAAGAATAGTCTAAAAGGGAAAGCCGGGATGGCTCAGTGGGTTAAGCGCTCGCTTTGAAGCCCCGAGGACCGAGGATCGAATCCAGGCTCCGGCCCAGGCAGACCCACATGCTGAACTGGGGAGTTCCCACAGTTCAATTCTCTCTCTGTCTCTGTCTCTGTATCTTGCTCTCTTTCTGTCAAAACTAAAATAAAAATAAAAATAAAATATTTAAAAAAAAAGAATAGTCTAAACATATTTACTTTTACACTTAAAAGTTAACATGAATATGTTATTTTTGAGTGGAAATGAAGCTTTTGAAGCTGGTGAGGATATCCAACTAGAATCCTTACCAATTTAAAAATGCAAAGAAATAGTCTGGACAAAAGAGGAGATTCGTCTTCTAAGACTATAGGGTCAGTCTATATGCAGAGTCTTCAAAATTTACTCAGGGGACAAGTCTTGAGAAATGTTTCTTCATAAGATAAATTTTAAGAGTGTCAATCAAAAGAAAAGTTCAGGGGAAGCCAGGATGGCTCAGTGGGTTAAGCGCTCACTTTGTAGCGCTGGGAACCGAGGATCGAGTCCCAGCCCCGGCCCGTGCGGACCCATGTGCTGAACTGGGGAGTTCCCCCAGTTCAGGTCTCTTTCTGACTCTGTATCTCTCTTTCTCTCTCTCTGTCAGAGAAAATAAAATAAAAAAATATTTTAAAAAAAAAAGAGAAGAAAAGTTCACCATTCCAAGGTTAATTATATACAAATAAAATATAAATGTGTTTCAGTAATCATGTGCTTTTCAGATACAAAGAAACCTGCTCATGTTCATATAAAAGGTTGATAGAATGTCTGCATGCAAACTATTTATTGCCTCTATGATAAAACATACTTTTCAGCTGATAACATTCGTACTATACTTTCTGGGATAAGCTGAAGTCCTAGAGATTTGTGAAGATCTTCACAGTCCATCTCATATTCTAAATCTAGGAAAATCAGTGACCTCAGTCCTTATGAAATCAATGATGTATTACTGCTTAACATAGACTTCCACTCTCTTCCACTCCAAAATTGTTAATATAATAAATTAACCAGAGCCACTTAATCATATCATCTCAAGGGTATCTGCTTTATTCTCATATTCACCTAAAAGCCCCCGCCATAAGCTTACATTCGCAAACTAAATCTTCTAGTCACACACTGCTTTGCATGGTTTTTTCCTTATCTTCTTGGCTATTTTCCTGTCTCTCTGCTGGTTCAAGGCCGTAACTTCTTAGTAGAGAGCTCCGTTTTTAATCATGGTAATCTCAAGAACCTTACTCCTACCAAATCATCAGGTGGAGGACTAATTATTTAGACGCTGACAAAGCTAAACAATCCATATCCAACTAAAGGGAATATCCAAACAATATGGAATATATGGACTTCATGTTTGAACTTTAATAATAATCCTTGTATTAGGTTTGCCTGTTTTGATGCCAAGTATATGGTCTCCAGGGTCTTAAATGTAGCCTTGCAGTCACTGCCACATCAGCTGATTTAACAGCTCGTCCTGCAACTAAAGAAACATGAGGGACTTTGTAATTTAACTCCAGATAGCATTCTCTGAACCACCAGCCTTCTGACCAGCAGGCTCAGGACGATAACACAGATCTGGTCGGTCATGTCCCAGATCATGGCTTCTCTGTCCCAAGGGTGGCGAACCTTTTGGCGATTGAGTGCCAAAGTTTATGAAATAAGAGTATACTCGCTCGACTCGCGTGCCAACCCATCAAATGAGATAGAGGTATCGATTATTTTTATGTCTATAAGAGCATAAACAATAATTTTTAAAATGGTATTCACAGCTCCGCGTGCCGAAATAATTGCTCCGCGTGCCACTTTGGGCACGAGTGCCATAGGTTCGTCACCCCCATTTGGCTGAAGAAACTCCAGAAGAGGGTAACTGAGAATTGAAACAGAACTCAGAGCTTGCGAAACTGTGCTGTGATTCGCAGAACAGGTAACATGAGCCAAACTGTGGCCTGCCAAATGAGCAACCTACACTCAAATGCCTTAATAGCTGCTCATTCAGACCATATATTCCAAGATAAGGCCACAGATGCACTTACCATATTTTCCGGCGTATAAGACGACCGGGAATATAAGATGACCCCCTAATTTTACAGTTAAAACATAGGTTTAGGCCTATATTCGCTGTATAAGACTACAGCCTCTCTAGTCTACAAATTCCGACCAATCCCCATCAAGAACCCCAAGGCTAACTCTAGTCCCCCAAACCCTATACGTATCACTCCCTAACTCCCCCTTTTGAGTCACCTAGGACCACCCATGGTGTGCATACTTCCCTACTGAAACAAACCACTACATTGAACTTTCTATTTAATATAGATATGTTTCTGATGGCCTTTGGTCCGTGGATCTTGACAAAGGTCATAAATTACCTGGTCGCTTGCTGAGTCTTAATAAAGAGGGTTTGTGGATGAGTAGTAGTTTTTTTTAGCAAATGAGAAAGGACAAAAAAAATTTTTTTTAATAAGAAGAAAGAAAGAAAGAAAATGGGGGGCTTTTTGGACATCTAATTCTTAGGCCCTAGGGACTCCTTACCTATGCTGCTTCCAGTGAACAGAGAAACCATTTCAGGTTATTTGTAAAATGACTTGATGCTTGCATAGCCTATGCCCATCCCCATGGATCTTAGAATATTATAAGCACTTAGCAGGTACCATATAGATATCAATGAAAATAACAATAGCAGTACCTCTTCATGTATGTAACTAACAGGTGTACTGTTATGGCAACACCTTATTTGAGATAATCAATGACCCTGGTATTACTCTAAAATGAGACAAAGTCTCAAAGGATCTAGGTACCTATATCAGTGTCAAGCAGCCAAAAAGTGGAACCAAAGTATAAACTCAATTACTAGCCACCATGATAAATCCCTTTCCATTTTTTAAGAGACTTTATAAAGTAAGAACCTATGACATCTTATGTATAATGGTATAAAAAAATTAAGAGGTAAGTCATTGTTTTCTTGCACAGAAAATTAGAATTACATTGGAATTGCCTTTTTAAAAATGCTATGGATAAAACCCAACCTTTTAATCATCATTTCATTCACCATAACCTTTCTGCAATTGGAAATGGTTTTAATTAGATACTGACCAAAGCCAACAGTTTTCATTAGAATTAACAAACACTCTCAGTAATATTATCAAAGTTTTAACCTCTCCTTACCATGAGATTAAACACAATCATATACTTTTAAAAGACCCAACCATATTCTCTCTCCTCCTATCAAAATAATCACCTTTTATACAGTTGGAGATATTGAAATGTACACAAGGCCTCAGGTAAAAGCAATGGCTCATGGAGAAACTTGGATCATTTCTGTTGTACTAGACTATTAAGCACATTCATAGTTCATAAAATGTAATGATCTGTAATGTTTTATTTTTATTTTATTTTTTTTTTTT
>PVKE010005250.1:0-60015 GCA_004027555.1 Craseonycteris thonglongyai
CACAGCTGGTCTCCCTTCACTGGACCGGGCTCGCTGATGGATTCTCTGCGCAATCTGTGCGTCATCTCCCCCCACCCCCCGGAACCTCTACAGCCCAAGCCCCCAGCCCCAACCCTCCTGGCAGGAGATATGGACGATGGTTCTGGTGGCAGTAAGGGGCTATCTCTGACGTTGCACGCCCACCCCACATCGCGGTCAAAAGCCTTCCCTTTAAGCGGTAGAGAGCTGGAGTTGAGTCACCCCCCACCACCTGCACAGCCCCCTCCCCACCTGGTCTGCTCTTGCCCTCCAAACGTCCTTTGGGGGGAAGCAACGAGAGGACAAGAAGCCGAAGGAGGGTGGGAAGAGGTGGGCTGGAAAGGGGCACAGCGGGGGCGCCAACATACGCTACATTCAGCTGGACAGAAGGACAGACACACCTTTTGCTCCAGACATGCACCGATCGTGAACAGACACGACACAGAGAGGCACAAACATCGTCAGTCTTTCCCCTTTCTCTTCAGACTTGGTTCCTTTTCGGTGGGGTTACCAAAACCGCAAAATTCACCCATCTGCCTCGGCCCAGGGCCAGCGCCCCGCATGGAGGATCTGCGGACAGTGCCTGCAGGAGCGTAGATCCGTCCCTCCTGTCTGGTTCACATCGTCCTTGGGCGTGTTCCCCGTGGACCGTGAGGTCGGGGGATTAGGGAGCCTGTCCCTCGCCCCACGGCGTTGGCATCCTTATCTTTCCCCTCCTCAGTATGGATTTCCTACTGGTGGCCAGTCAGACCTGGGAGTGTCCCCATCCTATTCCATTCCGCAACGCGGGCTCCAGCGCTGCAAGTTGTTCTGTAACCTACCCTCCTACCTTCCAGCGCCTCTGCATCCACCTTTCCATTCATTCCCCCATTCACTCATTCATCCTTTTCTCCTCGTCCCTCCTTCATTCATTCAGAGCCCCCAACCCCGCCCGCGTCGGCATTTCATTCATTCATTCATTCATTCATTCATTTCCTCGGTGCTCGCTAGTGCACGCCCCTCCAGCCAAGGGCCCCAGCGCGCAGGCGCGTGCGGGGAGAAGACCGCATTCTCCAATCACTGGGCATCCTCCCGCCTCTAGGCGCCCTCCGCTTCCCCATGAATGAACACTGACGTCAGTGGGGCGGGGAGAGCCCACGTGACCCCACGCGCTCCCCTTTATAAAGCTGCAGCGTCGCGGGCGCTGTCCAGCGTGCTGAAGCCGGAGCGAGCGAGCCACCCCGAGCTGCGCCGACTCATCTGAGCCCTGCCCACTGGACGCCAGATCTCGACCATCGCTCGTGTCCCAGCCCCGGCTCGGAGCCAAGGCGGACGCGACCCAGTCTTCCCCTGTCCCCACCCCGCCTCGACCCTCCTCTCCACTTCCCGCGTCGTGACACCAACTGGTAAATACTCCTCTGTCCCTCAAAACCTCAGCAGCCCTGGGCGTGAGGGAGGGTTCTCTCCTGCCAGATGGGGGTGTTAAAAGCACAGCGGGGAGCCCCCCCGTAAGGGTCCCTGGTACATGAGGAAGTCACCGCTTTTCTCTGGCTGCTGAAGTCGCCCACGCACCATCCGGGGAGTCCTGTGGGGAGGGAGCAGAGATTTTCCCCTGATCTTTGCTGCTTAGTACGTGGGCGCTAGCAATGAGATGGCTCAGAGAAAGGGGAGAGGAGGCACCGTGGGTGAGAGGGTTGCGGGCATTTTCTCATTTACACGACACCAGAGATCGACACAACATCTTCCTCCTTTACTCCCAAACGTCTCTCTTCTTGGTAAGGTTAGGGGGGATCCGGGAAGCTCGGATTTCCTGGGTAAAGGTGGGGGAAGGGAATATAAAATTAGAGGGGGCAAAAATTCTTACAGAAATCCTTTCTTTCTTTCCTTGGCCTTTTCTATTATTCGCAGTCTCCGAAGTTTTCGGTCATGAAATCGCTCAGGTTGCCGGTTTCCTCCCTCTTCTGCTTCCTTCTACTGATTAAGGGACTTGGAGCAGCACCCCCGGGGCGCCGTGAGGCACAGCCACCTCCCCTCAGCTCTGAGCATAAAGAGCCGGTAGCGGAGGATGTAGTGCCCTGGCCAAAGGATGGCAGCGCCCCAGAGGTCCGAGCTACTCGAAATTCAGAGCCGCAGGACGAGGGAGAGCTTTTCCAGGGCGTGGATCCCCGGGCGCTGGCCGCGGTGCTGCTGCAGGCACTCGACCGCCCGGCCTCGCCCCCGGCGCCCAGCGGCTCTCAGCAGGGGCCCGAGGAAGCAGCACAAGCTCTGACCGAGGCCGTGCGCAGCCAGACCCACAGCCTCCCACAGCTCCCGTCGCCCGCGGCCCCACCTCGTCCTCAGACTCAGGAGAACGGTCCCGAGACCAGCGACCACTCAGAGGAGCTCGAGGCGCTGGCTTCCCTGCTCCAGGAACTGCGAGATTTCAGTCCGAGCAGCGCAAAGCGCCAGCAAGAGACGGCGGCAGCAGAGACGGAGACTCGCACGCACACGCTGACCCGAGTCAACCTGGAGAGCCCCGGGCCGGAGCGCGTGTGGCGTGCTTCCTGGGGAGAGTTCCAGGCGCGTGTCCCCGAGCGCGCGCCCCTACCACCCCCGGCGTCCCCGCAGTTCCAGGCTCGTGTGCCTGAGAGCGGCCCCCTTCCCCAAGCCCACCAGTTCGGAGAAAAAGTGCCCTCCCCCAAAACACACTTGGGCGAGGCACTGGCACCCTTGTCCAAGGCGTACCAAGGCCTGGGCGCCTCGTTCCTTAAGGCGCGCCGCCCTGAGGGCTCACTCCTGGGTGGCTCCGAGGCCGGGGAACGCCTTCTCCAGCAAGGGCTGGCACAGGTAGAGGCCGGGCGGCGGCAGGCGGAAGCCACTCGGCAGGCCGCGGCGCAGGAAGAGCGGCTGGCGGACCTCGCTTCCGACCTGCTGCTTCAGTACTTGCTGCAGGGTGGGGCCCGGCCGCGCATCCTGGGGGGTCGGGGGCTGCAGCAGGAGGAGGAGCGAGAGAGTGAGCGAGAGGAGGCGGAGCAGGAGCGACGCGGCGGGGAGGGGAGGGTGGAGGAAGAGGACGAAGAGGCGGCGGAGGCGGAGGCCGAGGCGGAGGAGGCGGAGAGGGCGCGGCAGAACGCGCTACTGTTCGCTGAGGAGGAGGACGGCGAAGCTGGAGCCGAGGACAAGCGCTCCCAGGAGGAGACGCCTGGCCACCGGCAGAAGGAGGCGAAGGAGGGCGGGGAGGAGGACGACGACGAAGAGATGGACCCGCAGACGATTGACAGCCTCATCGAGCTGTCCACCAAACTCCACCTGCCAGCGGACGACGTGGTCAGCATCATCGAGGAGGTGGAGGAGAAGCGGAAGCGGAAGAAGAACGCCCCTCCCGAACCTGTGCCGCCCCCACGGGTGGTTCCCGGCCCCACTCACGTCCGCTCCCCGCAGCCCCAGCCCCCCGTCCCCGCTCGAGAAGAGCTGCCCGACTGGAACGAGGTGCTCCCGCCCTGGGATCGGGAGGATGAGGTGTTCCCCCCCGGGCCCTACCACCCATTTCCCAACTACATCCGGCCGCGGACCCTGCAGCCTCCCGCTGCCTCGCGCCGCCGCCACTACCACCACGCTCTGCCGCCTTCTCGCCACTATCCCGGTGGGGAGGCCCAGGCCCGGAGCGAGCAGGAGGCAGAAGCGGAGGAGCGCCGGCTGCAGGAGCAGGAGGAGCTGGAGAATTACATCGAGCACGTGCTGCTCCGGCGCCCGTGACCGGCTCCGGCCCCGCCCCCGCGCTCCGCTGCGTGCGCTGTCCCCCCCCCCTCCGTGTCACCCCTCTCCCCTCTGGGTGTTTGCATGCGTCTTGCCCCCAACCTCGGCCCCAGCTCCGTCTCCGCCCCCCGGGCCGCCTCGCCCCGCCCCCGGGCTGTGCCGGAACCTGTCAGACCTCTTAGGTCCGAAGCCTGGACTCCCCAAACTCACGGATGTTCTGGGGCCAGCCCAGGCGGATGGGTGGCTTGTGCGAGTCCCCTACCCCCGCGGGCCGCCGTCTCCTAGTCCCTCTCGGGACGTCCCCAAACCGGAAAAAGCAGTTCCAGATGTGTCTGTCTCCTGGCCTTTGGGCCTCCCAAAAGCCTCTCCACCCTCTCCCGATCTCTGTGAATTTACCCCTTCTTTCCCTTCTCTGTTGTAAATACCCCTCACGGAGGAAATAGTTTTGCTAAGAAATAAAAGTGACTATTTTATTAGGACTTTGTTCTCGGTTATTCACCCGTCCCCTTGGGCCTGTGTGGTCCTTCCCAAGGGGCGGTGAGGGAAATGCCGGCCACAACACTCATCTCCTCCTCAAAAGTCAGGGTTGGGTGGTAGACTCACTTTAACCCGTATTTGGGGGTAGAATAGGCTCACAACCATCAGAAGACCCTAAATTCCATTTCCAGATTGGAGGTGGTGGTGGTTAAAGCCCTGGGTTCCCAGGGCCTGGCAGAGGTGCAAGGTAGATTAGGAGCCACAGCTCTGGGCCACCCAGGAGGCTCTTTATCATTCTGGGGCCACAGGCAGTGTTGATGGCTCTCCACAGCCCTGTTCCACCTCACCCACCGGCCTTTCTTAAGTGCTCCCTAAATTCCCTGGTCCTACATACTTTCCAAGAAAGATGGGGGAAGATGGTTGGCAGCCACAGAAACATCCTAGTTTTAGCTACTTCTCAACCCTTTTCTAAGCATAGGGGTCAGGATATACCCTTGAACTCCGGAGTTCAAAGGTATATCCCAAGTAAAACTAAACCAGGCAAATGAAATCTTCCCAAAAGATACTGCAGAGGGGTGAAATCAGGTGCCCAGAGGTTTCTCCTTGGCTGAAGGGAGCTCAGGGAGCTGGTCAGAGGCATTCAGCTAGCAAATGTGTTTGGGGCAGGACACCCAGTTAAATTTGCATTTCAGATAAAAAATAGAAACATCTGCATGGGATATATTTATCCCTAAAATTACTCCTTACCATACAAATTGAACTGGGTATCCTTTTTTAATTTTTAATTTTTTGACCTTAAATCTGGCATCCCCAGTTCTGAGGAAGCCTTGAGTGCTTCCCCTCCTGACTGATCCCAGCAGTCCCGTCCTCCTTCACAGAGCCACAGGAAGGCAAAGTCCAGAAATGGCAGGAGGCAAAGTCCAGAAATGCTTTTCCTTTTATTTCAGAGGAAAGGGAATAAGACACTTTCCCACCCCACCCCCTTAGCCCCTGCCTCACCCAGGACAGGCAGGAAGGCGTAAAGGAGGGACAGGGCCCAATCTCTCGTGAGGCCTGCCCTTCCCCCAACCCTCCCTCCCCTCAAAGTGGCAAGGTTAGAAAAAAATTAACTCTGTTGTTTCTCCGTGGGCACTGGGCACAGGCCCTACCGCAGCGAAGAAGGGCGGGCCGATGATAGGAAAGGGCAACCCTCTCACTACACAGATGCCCCCCTTCCAGGCAGAAAAGCTGCCAGGCTGGCTGCAGGGAGGGGTGGAGGTAGGTTATGGGGCAGGGAGCAGAGAAGAGCCCTGAAAATCTTTTCCCTTTAACCTGACATATTTATATATTTACAGTTATAAGGGGTGGGGGGAGAAGTTTGGGGGTAACAGTAGTTCTTCAAAGGCAGGGAATGAAAGCCAAATAGCACCCCTGTCTTGGTCACAGTTTCCTGCCTCCTAGCTCTGAAAGCCATCGTGGGAAAAGGGAAAATAGGAGGGAGGGGGTGGAGGGAGGGAATGCTTGAAGGTCCTGAGCCCACAGCTCACTCCAAAACCAGGTGAGGCAGCAGCGGAGGAGCAGCGGAGTCCTGGCCAGAAAAGGGCCACTGGCCCTGCCTCTCCACCAGCTCCCACTTCTGCAGGCGGCCGGGCAGGGGCTATGCCAGGCCCATCTCCTCCAGCACACTGCGAGGTGACTCATCCTCCTAAGGCAGAGACCGAGGGGTAGAGGCAGGCAGGTGGGGAAGGAGGTGGGTGGGCCAGACAACAGCATCAGGAGGACAGGGACAGAGTGGGGGAAGCACACAGAGCAATGGGGAGGGAAGAGAGAAGCCCATGTGAGCTCAAGGCCAGAACAGCTGGAGACCCTTCAAGGGAGCTCCCCAGCCTCTTGGGACCATCCCCAAACACCAACTGTGGCAAGGAGGGAGTCCAGGTTGAGTCCACCACCACCCAGAGACCCCAAAGCCAGGAGGCTGGTGAGCAGGGGGCTCAGCCTTAGTATCTGAGGGGGATGGAAAATGTGCTTTCTGAGGGCTGGAGGGTAGCAGACGATGGGTCCTTCTTTTCAGGGGTGGGGAGTAAGAGGCTGGCATCAGGTCCCTGAGAGAAGGTGAACTGGACTGCAGAGCGATGAGTCATTAGGGTCTGAACAGAGCACCAGTAACAGGGGTGTGTGTCCAGAGCACCTGTGTGTGTGTGTGTGTGTGTGACAGAGAGAGAGAGAAAGAGAGAGAGAAACCTGGGCCAGTGAGGGGACAAGTTCCATTCTGCTTTTTCTCCTACTGCAGAGCTGAGCCCCCCATCTCTCCCCCTCCTCAGAGCCAGCCGAGGCCAGCGTGCTCATCACTGCAGATCCCGGTGACTCATCTTCCTGCACCAGTCTCAGCAGTGCACAGCAGAGGGGGCAGGCAGTAATGGGGTGAGGGCAGGGGTGCCGGGTAGTAGGGGGAGCCAACAGCTAGGTGCCCTCTACCTCAACCCCCAAAGCCCTTACAGCCTTTTGCTTCTGAGAAGCAGAGGTTCATTTTGAGTATATGTGTATTAAAAAAAAAGGGGGGGGATACCAAGGAAGAAAAGATTATCTACCATGTACCCCTTCTTCAATTCTGTGAGTAACCCTTAAATGCCAAGAGAAGCATGGGACAAGGGAGACTTGGCTGGGGTGGGACACCTTGGGTCTTAGGGGAAGGAGGGGAGAATTGGCACAGGTGAGCTGTCTGCCACCCCCACCTCCCACCCCAAGCAGTCAGTGCTTGAGGGCAAGCTGGCCGACTGGGCACCATGGGGGCCAGATGCCACAGGGAGGAAGGGCCCCCTCTGCAGAGTTGGGAGGAGTGTCCAGGGGAGGGAGGGCTCCCTCCACCATGGTATTCTTCCTCCTCCTCACTCTCCCAGGGTCGTACCTCCTGCAGCAGGTCGGCCTGCTCAATGGCCTTCAGCACACTCTTCTTGGAGGTGTCTTGGACATCACCCCCCATCAAAAACTCATCCAAGATGAAATAGGCCTTCTCAAAGTTAAAGATGATGTCCAGCTCACACACCTGGAAAGAGGGAGAGGAGGCAGAGTTGAGTGTTGAGAGGCATTCCTACCCCACCTGCATTCCTGCTGTCCCACCTCTTTTCTCAACACAGCTCCATGTCTTCTTCGTGACCGCTCCTCCCACCTTGGGTTCTTGTCCCAGGTCTATGTCCTCCCAAACTCTAGGCCATAGTACTTGGCTGGCTGTTCCTCATCTTTCTTTTGCCTCGTTCTCTGTGATCATAAAATATTAGTTGTTCTTGACTATGACTCTTATTGCCTTCCCCCTCAAATCTGTGGCATTGTTCCCATCAGCAGCTGGGCTAGCCACCTTCCCTAGCCAATGTGAGTCAGGGAGGGAAGATTCTAGATCAAAAAGACTAGAGCTGCAAAGAGAGCTCTGCCACTAACCAGCTAGCTGTATATGTCATTTAATTTGTCTGAGTTTCTGTTTTCTCATCTGAAAATGGAGACATCAATACCTACTTGGGAAAAAATGAGGAGCAAATAAGAAATCTAAAAGCATGTTGTAAATTAAGTGGAATACAAATTATGGAGTTATAACTATTTCCCATCTAAGATCTGAGCTGACTGTCAATATTCAGGCTACATCCCAGATCAGTTAATTCAGAATCTCTGGGGGTGGGACCCAGGTATTGCTATTTTTTTTTTTTTTTAAGATTTATTTATTGTTTTTGACAGAGCAAGAGAGAGATACAGAGTCAGAGACAGAGAGAAGGGGGAAGGTCCAGAACAGTCTCCATAGTTGCACATCATTGGTTTTTTCACATAGTTTCATTCCACAGGTGGGCGCAGGGCTGCACAGGACAGAAACTGGGCCGGGGTCTTGCCCTGGTGAGAACTGAACTGGGGGCTCTCCCCAGTTCAGCATATGGGTCCACTCGGGCTGGGGCCAGGATTCGATCCTCGGTCCCCGGGTCTGCAAAGTGAGCGCCTAACCCACTGAGCCATCCCGGCTTCCCCAGTTGCTATTTTTTAAAAAAACTCTCCAACAGATTCCAATGCAAAGTCAAGTTCAGGAACCACACTGATAACATCTGTAAGTGGCCTCTGGCAGATTCTGGGCCCCTCATCCCAGACTGATTAAGAGGCATGGCTAATAGGTTTAAGGTTCAAAGAGAGGGATTAATTACTGTTCTCACTGTTTCAACTTTACCTCTCCTGAGTGTCCCAGGGCAGACACTCAGGGCAGAAGGGCCCCAGAGTTTGGAAGAAAGAGGAGGTTGCTGAGCATGGTAACTGGAGAGGGTGGGGAGACTTACGCTGCCAAAGTATTTGTCCAGGAGCTCCACGTATCGGTGGATCAGCTCCAGCGTGATGAGCTCGTTGTCTTGGCCCTCGATGGCACAGCAGAAGTAGAGGCTGGCATATCTGAGGACAGGGGTGCATGAGAGAGAGCTGGGAGGGCTACTGAGCCTGCTTCAAGATCCTAGCATTCTGAGCTTATTCCGTTTTTCCGCATTTCCAGCCCAGGGTCTATGTAGTTACTGGACACGGACGGGGTGGCCCCAGGGTCTGCAAATAGTAACTTGCTTGGCCTCTTAGTGCCTCTCAAAAGCAGGAGGCAAAGACCCAGTTCTTTCTCTTGCACTCTGACCTGCTTAGTTTGACTCAGCAAAAATCTGAGCCAATTAATTCACCTGCTCAGAGAAGGGACGGGAAAGGGTAGAGAGGTAGGTGTGTGTGTGTGTGTATGTGGGAAAAGTGGCACACAGGATTTATGGCCATTGAATAAGACAGCAAGAGACATACAATGAACAAGATAGAGCATTTGGGATAGAGGTGTGTGCATGAAGTAGGTATCAGATTTGAGCAAAACCAAATGGGGAATAAGAATTTCTTCAAGGTGAGTTTGGAAAGAAAGGACATCTGCCCTCCAGATGTCCATAGCTCCCAGTTCTCCCTGAGGCAGGGACCACTTATCCATCAGCCATTTAAATGCATTGCCAGACCCCAATCAAGCAGGATACAGGTAAGTCTGCAAGTAGGTGGGACCCACCTCTTATAGACGACTTTGAGGTCCCTCCACTCCAGGAAGCTGCACATCTTGGGCTTGCGAGCCAGAACAACCTGCATAAGCTCCCGAACCATCTTCTTTCTCTCTTTGTCTGACGTGGCCAGGTACCATTTTTGCAGCCTCAGCTTTCCCTGTCGGCTGAACAGCAGCATGAATCGCATCTGGGAGGGGACAGGGGTAGAAGAGGTAGAGATTTTGTTCTTTCAAAAACACACAGCCCCAAACTCATCCTATCGAACTCTCCACCACTTACAGTTTCTACTTTCTTTAAAAAAATCAGCTCTTGCTCTCAACTCTGGGTATTCCCACCAACTGGTGCCTTTCGAGCTTCTCAGTCTTTGTCATTTGGGTTCAAATCCTGGCTCTACTAGTTAAATAATTTGACTTGGACAGTTACTTTGTCTATTAACTTCAGTTTCCTGGTCTGTAAGATGGAGATAATAATAGTACCTACCTTACAGAGCTGTTAGGAGGGATTCAATGAGTTGATATATGCAATAGTGCCTTACAGTGGTAAGCACTGTAACACACCTGGTATCTCTGTTATTATTCCCTGACCTCCTGCTTCCTAACCTGTTCTCCACAGTAAGTAAAATGCCTAGCAAAGCCCATATGCGATGTCAAAGAGATGTCTGCTTTCTTCCATGCTCCTTCTATCCACCACAACACTGATATTGGGTAACCTGTCCCCGGAGAAGCTACCGGAACCTCAATTCTCCACCCCATCCTAGCCATGCGCCCTTGCTGGAGTCTCCAACTCACTGCCTTGCAGTGCCAGTCCTATGCCAGGGAGTATCCTTCACGTTAGCATATGGTACTGGGACCCTCAAATTCCACCCTTCTCTCTCCTCAGCCATTCAGACATTTGGTTATTGATACTCCTCTCTCCGCTTCCTTTTATGGTGCTTCCTGCTACATGCTCACTTCTCCCCAGATACCAGGTGACCAATTTCCCTTTCAGTTCCTCAGGACACAGACATCCAAGGTGGCTCTCATAGGGAATGTTTGTGGAACAAGGCTGAAACTGGGCAGTGGGGAGGAGTGCAAAGCCCTGTATATCCTGTGCGCCCCCAGCTACCCAGTTCCTGGGGGTCCAGGCCACATCCTGGAGTTAGCACCTTTTCCCTGCAACTCTTCTCTCCATGGAAATGAGCAGGGCTGGAATCCCTGGGTGTGTGCAACTGCAACAGTACTAGTTCAGTAGGCTAAAGATCAGCATTCAAGGTTTTTTTTGGTGATGAGAAAGGAGAAGCGCTGCTAACATGGTGGGAAGGGAATAGAGGGGTGCAAAGGCGCCGTGGGCGTCTACAATGGGGGTAGGGGCGAGCAAGAAGACGGAAGGCCTGGGTTCCGGAAAGAGAATGGGGTGTGGGCGGAGAGCGAAGAGCACAGGAGTCGGGGTTCCAAAGCCTGGGTCCCCAGGAGCAAGACCTCAGATCCACTTAGCTCCCCCTCTCACCCAGCCTCTAGGTGAGCCGCACTATAAGCCGAGGCAGGACGTCCACTCCTCGGACCCGGAAACTGTCCCCTCCCACACAGCTAACCTCGCGGGCCGCCGCTTCTCTACCGGCTGCACAGGAAGAGTGTGACCCGCGCCCCACGCTGCCAACAGGCCCCTCACTCCTACTCCTCGGGCGACTTCCCCGCGGCGGTGACCACGACCCGCGCGTTCCCCCTGGCTCGAGACGATCCAGCCGCCCCCTAAATCAGCCCCTTATCGCCCCAGTAATGCGCCGTCTCCCCGCCCCTTCTCCCTAAAGCCTTTTCCAGCTGCTTTTCCTTCCGAGGCCGGCTCTCTCACACGCCCAGGAAAGTGAGGGCCTCTGAGGAAGAAGGGGCGGCTCCCACGGAGGGCGGCCCCCAAGGACCCCCACAGGTGCAGCCCACGCCCCTCGGTTCCCCCTCCCCTCCCCTCTCTCTTCGCACAGCCTACCATCCTGCACCCTCCGGCTTGGCGCGTCCCGCCTCGGCCACCGTAGGCGCCAGCTCCACTCCCTTTCTTACCCTTTTTCCTTCTCCCCGCCCCTCTAACTTGAAGCTCCGCCCCGTTCCTCCCCTTCACGTTGAATACTGCGCAGGCGTCAGCGCTGCGGGGCGCGCGGGCGGAGATGGAGGCAGGGAAGCGGAAGCCATGGCAACCAGGTCCTTGACTTTAGCTTTGAGCAGCTCTATCGTCATGGTAACAAGGCTGTCCTTGGGCTAGTTGGAGGATGGGGGAGAAAGACAATGAGGTCCTCGCGCTTTGGAATCTTGGGGGAAAAAGGCGGGAAAAGGGGTGCGAGGTGGATGGGGAATTATTGGGGTTTGTGAGAAGTAGGGGGGACTCATGGAAGGGGTGCAGGCGATTGAGAGGGAGCAGGGTGGGAATTGGATGTAGGGAAGCAGGGGTAACAAGGAAACTGGAAGACAAAGGGTGGTGGGGGGCAGACATGAGGAAAGTATAGAGCTCAAAATAGGTATCTATTGAGAACCTGATAAACACCCCCCCTTTTTTTAAAGATTTATTTTATTGTTTGAGAGAAGGTGGGGGGGTGGGGGAGAGGGTCCAGAGCTATCTCCTTAGCCACACATCATTTGTTGTGACATAGTTTCATTTCACACAGGTGGATGTGGGCCCCTGTAGGGCGGAAACCTTCCCCGCTATTCCTGCAGATAGTTCACCCCGAGACCTTGCTGTTGCAAAGAAGGCGCTCAACCTGCTGAGCCATTCCAGCATCTCTGAACACCTTTTTTTTTAATTTATTTTTTATTGTTTTTGACAGAGACAGAGAGAAGGGGGAGGCCCCAGAGCAATCTCCATAGTTGTACATCATCAGTTTTTGACATGGTTCTGTTCCACACAGGTGGGCAGGGGCAGCGCAACGTGGGAACTGGGTTGGGGGCCTCCTGCATGGGAGGCACACCCCCTCAAGCTGGGGGGCCAAATGGAGTGGGTGGTAAGAACTGAACTGGGGGCCTCCCACATGGGGATCACACCCCAGTTCAGCATATGGGTCCACGCGTGTGGGACTGGGATTCGATCCTCTGTCCCTGGAGCTGAAGAGCCAGTGCTCAGCCCGCTGAGTCATCCGGGCTTCCCCTGAACACCCTCTTAAAGTAAGAGAAATGAGTACGGTAGATAATGAGGGAGCTGAGAATAAAAGGTAAAAGGAGGGGCTGATATAAAAAGTGATGTAAGAAAAAGGAGCAACATGAATTAAGGCAAAAGGGGAGAAATAAAGAGAATCTCGAAAGGTTAACATGGGTCAGAACTAAAAATGAACTGAAATAACCCAAACACAAGTGTAAAGATCAGGAGGATGTAAATTGTAATATGAGCTTTTTAGTTGAGGATGTGCATACATGAGTGTGTATGCCAGTGTGTGTGTCTATATAGTAAAGGGGGATGCATGTAAGAACAAGAGAAATTCTTAAACTTTGTCATGCTGAAAACTAATGGTTATTTCTAGATAACTGTTGGTAACTAATGATGCTGGTATTTTTTAGTAGCACTGAAAGCAATTGTTGGTAAGGTCTTACCTGTCTCTAGTTACAAGAGGATGGGCTCAAGTCATCTGGGATGCAATCTGGTCTCTGACCCTTACTAGCCTCAGGTGAGTCATTTAACTCTCTAGTTCCTCATTTTAAGAAAGGACCTGGCACACTGTAAACACTTGATAGGGACAACAATTATCATTATTTCCCTTTCCTAACTTCTTTCTTCTACTACTTTTTCTTTCTTTCTTTTTCATTTTTCTTTCTCCTCTGCATATGCTATAGGCTTGCCAGTGGCATAGACATTGACTGAATATCTTGGTGTTTGTTGTTTTTTAGGTCAAGTATAATATCAGTAGGGGATGCTGGAAGAGCTCAGCAATTGAACACTTGCCTTATAGTCTCGAGGTCCAGGATTCGATTCCCAGCCCAGGCCTCTGGAACCCCATACGCTGAACTGCAGGCCAACTGGTAACTGCCAGGATAGCTTGGTGGTGAAGTTTCTTGCCTCCTACGAGGGAGGCTCCGGTTTGGTTCCCGCTCCACGTGGCCCCACATTCACTTTTGTGGAATGAAACCATGTCACAATTAATGATGTACAACTATGGAGACTGCTCTGCCCCCCACTTCTCTCAAAATAAATAAATAAATAAATAAATAGTCAATCAATCTTTTTAAAAAAGGAATAATATTAATAAAGTAAGTTGTTAGATTTAGAAAGGGTGAGTCATAATGGAGTGGAAAGAAGGAATGGGAGTGTGTAAGAAGGGCAGAAGGCATAGCAAGTGAAGGATGTGTTCTCTTTCATGGGAGAGAGGAGAAGGTTGTAGACAGAAAGTAATGAGTGGTGAGGTAAGGACATAAAACAGAGTGAGGCAACAGCCTATGGAAAGTTGGAAGCTCTAGAGATGTACACTCCTACACTCCTTGGAAAGCTGACACTTTCTAGAATTTCTTGCCTCAGTGTAATATGCCTAGCTGAGGAAAAGATAAGATTCATGAGAAAATTGTTAGAAATATAGGTTTTGCTCATGTAGAATCATAGAATTCAAGTGGTTTAAACTAGTTAGAAGACATTACTCTGGATTTCTTCATTGTTAACAAACAATGAATATCGAGGATCTATGAGTTAGTGCAACATGGCTTGTGTCTGCAAATGAGTTCAGATTTGATGCAGTGGGGGACAATTTGAAAGGGCAAGTGTAAGGCTGGAAGGTCGTCTAGGAAGCAGTTTGGGAAGGATGAAATGGAGAGATACCTTAATAGGCCAATCAACTGAAATTGGTAACTTACCTAAGTATAAATAGCAAAATGGAAGAGATGAGATTCTTATAGGTGAGGATTGTGTTTGTATTGTCACTGTACAAGTCATGCTGATACCTCCCCATGCCTTCCTTCATCTGGTTGGTGAGGTGATTCCTGCAGTGGTTGAAAGAGTGGCCCAGATAGCCTGTGAAGCCTTTTATCTCCACAAGCCTATGATCTGTGTTTCTCCCTCTAGCAATGTTCTCTGCACCTATTTTTTGCAGTTTTAAAATAGTTCATAGTTTCCTAATGATGTCACTTGTAATCATATCTCTCTCTCTCTTGCTCTCTCTCTTTTTAAACTGAGCAATTTGGAACCCTAGCATATGATGTTCCTAGCAGTCCTGACAATTAAAAAAAAAACAAAAAACTTTCTGTGGTAGATGCTTGCCATCCTTTTTCACCTTTCAAGCTCTAAACCTCCTTCCAAGTGTATAGGAATATAAATCTATGAGTCTAGGGGAGCTAGAACAATCTCCTAGTGTAGCATTTAAAATTCCCAGATACTGGCTTTTGCAGTCTTCTTTGCACCCGCCTCATGGGCATGTCTGCTAGACTTGACCAATCTGTTCACCCGCCAGGACATTGGTCCAGGAGGGAATGAGGTGGGGAGAGGGCAATGAGGGTGGGTAAGACTCTGGCAGAGGGTCAGATGAGCAAGTTCCTAGGGTAGCAGTGGAGTGGCCCCAGATCGCACCAGTACCCTACATGACATTAGTGCCACTCACGCCATACTGTCTTATCAGTCACATGTGTGAGTCAGCCTCATCTCTCCAGCTGCATTGTAAGCTCCTCATTGGACGGCGTCTTATTCGTCTTTCGTTTCTTCACAACAACCTGCTCAGTGCTTGTTGACTGGCTTCAGTTAGGATCATAAACCTGGTTGTCAAATATAGATACTTAAATCTCACTTATCCAAAATATGCTAAATTCTAATTTTGTGCTTAATAGTAATGGTTAATATCTATTATTTCTGCTAGATGATAAATTGTCTTCTTTTGATGTTTCTACTATGCCCAGCACAGTCCCTGATACACAACAGTCACCTGATATTTGTTGAATAAATGTCTATTGGATCCCCTATTTGAAAATTCCATTGTCCTCTCAAACATGCCTAAAAAAGTTACTTCCTCCTACCGTTCCCTGAAACCATCTCATCTCTTGGTTTCCTATTGTGGTCACTGTCACTGTTTTTTCCTAGGCTTGCAGACTGTAAGTCTGGTACATGACGGGTAACATAAAAGCATGGCTTATTCAAGGGACATCGTTAAGACTTGCCTGACCAGACTGGAAGAGGGTATATGGAAGAGAGGGAGGGACAACTGGCTGTGTCCTGAGAGGAGTAAGGCAGCAGTCAGAAAACCAACCTGGTGACGGGATTTCATCTTCAGGCGTGTTCATTGACCCTGACTTGCTATTATTTTTACTTCGTGATTTTGTTCACTTTTCTGGAATGCCCTGCCATGGACATAAATTCCCTCCCCACAGACCTAAATTCACCCTTTATTCCTTATTCATCCTTGAAGTTTCAATCAAGCAGCCACTCCCAATGAGCCTTTACACTCTAGTCTAGAGGTGGTCTTTCCTACAATGCTCCTTTCCATCATTTTTGCAGTGACTTGCATGTTTCAGCGTTTTGGTGTCTCCTTAGGGACTTGATAGTCAGAAACATCACTTACACTTTTTAAAAAGTGCTTCACAATACCCAGTATAAAGTTAAGCTTTTAAATAAGTACTTATTAAAGTGAATGGAGTTGAAACTTGGTGAGATTTTGGTTGAAGCCACGCTGCTTTGCTTCCAAGAGCTTTCCACTGGAGTCAAAGCGACATCTGGTGGCTAGGGGATCAAAGGCTACGTTCAGGTCCCTGATGCTCAGGCTGGGAAGGCAAAGGTGTAAATACACCACACCCGAGTGACTGGCATGTGAGAGCATCACCTTTGCTCGCAACTGCGGCTGAGCCCTGTTCTGTGGTCTCGGAGACCTGTTTACAGATGCCAGGGAGAAGGCATGCAGATATGGTGTAGTGGTGAGGAACACAGGGATACCCAGCTGCCTGGGTCTGAGTAACAATAATTGCACTCTCTCTTAGTTTCCTTATCCCTATATAAACATTTGCTACAAAACTTACTTGAGAAATCACCTTAAAAAGGGTTTGGAGGGATGCTGGGATAGCTTAGCAGTTGAACATTTCCTTCCCAATGGTGAAGTCCGGGGTTCAGTTCCTGGGCCCAGCCCATGCAACCTTATATGCTAAACTGAGGTGCAAATGTTAACCCCTGGGATGGTGGAAACGGTTCTCACCTCTGATGGGATAGGCCCCAATTCAGTTCCTGCCCCACAGGGCCCCACATCCACCTTTGTGGAATGGAACCATGTCACTAGTGATGTACAACTATAGAGACTGCTATGGGCCCTCCCCTTTCTCTCTCTCTCTCTCTCTCACCTTTTCTCAAACAATAACATGAATCTTTTTTAAAAAGGGGTTGGAAAGTAGATGGTATCTCCTTGATAAGTTTCACTCTGATAGAATATTTTATTATTTTTTACTATTGACAGATTTACAAAATTCATAATTATTGCCCATATGTGGGAAGGCAGGTAAATAATTCCACTGTGTGAGGTTTACAAGAAATTGCAGTAGAGATGCTCGAAGCAGATCTTGTTGGTTTTTCACCTCTAAAGAAACAGAGGAGAGACTTGGAACAGCTGGGCGGGGCCCAGGCAAAGCTGAGCAGGGCTGGGCAGGCTTCACACTGTGAGGCTGCATCATCACTTTTGTCCTCAAAATATCAGAAAAGCAGGGGGCACTGTTAAATGGGACACTTTCTGGAGCAGATGCCCTCTGTGGTGATGAAGCCTTCTGAAGAATTCTTTTCTTCTCAGCATGTATGGACAGTTTTTGAACTGTACACAGCAAAATTAAGGCTGCCTTATTCTGCTTTTTGAAGCATCTCATGGAAAAAAGCTTTTTGGGTTTCTAAGCAAATACAGGTAACTCCTCAGTAACTAGCCCAGTGTCTGGAATTGGTCATATTTTCAGAGTGTAAGGAGGGTGAAAGATATATCAGTGTCCCTGAACTCTTAGACTGTTGCCTGCATGACCCCAGCTACATCTATGAACCCAAAGGGGGCTCTGTACAAGAGGAAGGAATTATTCTTGCAGGAAGAGGAATATTTTAGTACCAGCTAAAGTTCTGATCACAGATTTCATTGTATTTATTTATTTTTTTTTTTTATTTTTTAAATTACTTCTTTTTTTTTTAAAAAAGTATATACTTATTTATTTATTTTTGACAGAGGAGAGAGAGAGATACAGAGACAGAGAGAGAACTGAACTAGGGGAGCTCCCAGTTCAGCACGGGCCGGGGCCGGGATTCGATCCTTGGTCCCCGGCGCTGCAAAGTGAGCGCCTAACCCACTGAGCCATCCCGGCTTCCCCACAGATTTCATTGTAGAAGTATCTTGTGAACTGGGTCAGGCCACATCTAGTTTTTGTGTTTATGGTCTAAGCCAGCTAGAAGCAGGCCAAATGGCCTCTATGGCCTTTTTTCTCTAGTTCTACAACCATGTCTTGGTTCTACGAAGCTTGTCAGTTGTCACAGGTTAAAGGAGAGCATCTTTCACTAAAGCTGAGACTTTCTTTAGTGAGTCACACGTCTGGGCTCCTTTCTCTGGGTCTTGCCCTGGCTCCCACTGGCTTTCTAAGGAGAGAGGAAGACAGACCTTCCTTTCAGGCTTGAATGGGCATTGGGGCCCTTCTGACTACATCAGCTTCATGGGCAAAGAGAAAGCATGAAGAAGGTGACCCTAAAGAGAGGGATCCATTAGGGAGAGGCATCAAACAACTGCAACTCCCCTGAACATCTTCATGCCTCATGTTGGAGGCACCCCCAGAGCGCCCCGGTGAGCCTCGAGAGGGAAACAGGACTGGAAAGTGACGTGAGACGGCCTTTGGTACATGTTGAATGATTGGGGAGTGAGTAAATGAATGAATTCCCTTTCTGGGTTACATCATGATCCACATTTGCTCCAAGTACTTTGAACAATTGTAGAGAGAACGATAATGTGAAGGTTCTGTTTAGCTTAAGGTCTAAAATTTATTCTCGGTAGTGAGCTTATTTCCGAAAGCTGTGAAGGTTTATTGAAGCTTGAGCAAAGTTAAGATTCTAATCAGGCAAATTATCACCTTTTTTTTTTTTGCAGGAGTGAAAGTATAGTTTATTGATAGAGAAAGTAATAAAAGTACATTTCCAAGAGATGAAAGCAGTCCTTGAGAATGAAGAGATAGCTCAAAAGGCCTAAGTGATCACTTTTGATTCTTTTGTGTCATTTGAAATTATTTGTATTACCAGAATCATATAGTTGCAGAATTGGGAGATTCTTAGTCCCATCACTAGGAAGTTATCCTATGGATATATGAGCACATGTACGCTGGGATAAGTGTACAAGACTGTCCATCTCAGCATTGTGGGTAACAACAACAATTTTAAAAAGCCATGGAAAACCAAAATGTCCATCTTCAGTAGTTAAGGAATTATAGTAATATATATATATATATATATATATATATATATATATATATATATATATATATGCGCAACTGGTAAGAAGAATTAGGGACAAGTTTGTCGGATGTATCAGGTAAATAAAGCAAGCTGTAGAATTTTATATGTACATACACACATACATATAATGATTTTATTTGTGTGAAAATAATGAATATTTTAAATATGCTTATAAATGCTTAGTAGAGTTCTAAGAGAACAATTAAGAAACTAGAGCCTATTAAGTTCACAATTTTACACTTTCAAACTATTTGAATTTCTTACTATGAGAGTGTATTCTTTTCTTTTTTTAAGATTTATTTTTATTGTTTTTGACAGAGAGAGAGACAGAGAGAAGAGGGAGGGCCCAGAGCAGTCTCTATAATTGTACATTGTCAGTTTTCTACATAGTTTTCATTCCACAGGTGGGCGCAGGGCAGGAACCGTCTGGGGGCCTCCTGTATGGGAGGCAAGGCTTGGTAAGAACCGAACTGGGGGCACACCCCAGTTCTGCACATGGGTCTGCATGGGATGGGGCCAGGATTCAATCCTGGGGCTGCAGGATGAGCGCCCAACCTGCTGAGCCATTCCGGCATCCCCCTGAGTGTATCTTTATCACTTAAAAATGTCACCCTACATGGGGAAGCTGGGATGGCTCAGTGGGTTAAGCGCTCACTTTGCAGCGCTGGGGACCGGGGATCAAATCCCAGCCCCGGCCCGTGCGGGCCCATGTGCTAAACTGGGAGCTCCCCCAGTTCAGTTCTCTCTCTGTCTCTGTATCGCTCTCTCTTTGTCAAAAATAAATAAATAAATAAATATATATATTAAAAAAAAAAAAAATGTCACCCTACAGATGCCGGGATGGCTCAACAGGTTGAGTGCTTGCCTTGCAACCTCAAGGTCTGGAGATTGAATCCCAGCCCCAGCCTGTAAGGACCCATATGCTGGACTGCAGCGCAACTAGTGATCACTGGAATGGCAGCAAAGGTTCTTGTCTCTTATGCAGGAGGCCACCAGTTTGGTTCCTGCTCTGCAAGGCCTCACATCCACCTGTGTGGAATGAAAGTCTGATACAACTAATGATGTACAACTATGGAGATTGCTCTGGGCCCTCCCCATTTCTCTCTCTCTCTCTCTCTCTCTCTCTCTCTCTCTCTCTCTCTCTCTCCTTCTCGCAAACAATAAATCTTAAAAACAACAACAAAAAAGGTCACCTTGACTTATACCCTGACCTGCTGAAAGCATCCCCACCAAGTGGTCATCCTGGCTGTCCTTGAAAACTTCAGTGATGGAGAACTCACTACCTGTTAACTATCAGATAGTGTTTTGATAGTTAATTATCATCTCTCAGATGATAATTCCTGTTAAGATATGACCTTGGTTTCTAGGGGCTGGATCTATCAATCCTGTCTTAATGGTCCTGGAGCTGAATGGCACACAATTTTTACAGGTACCGTATTTTCTGGCGTATAAGACAACCGGGCGTATAAGACGACCCCCTAATTTTACAGTTAAAACATAGGTTTAGGCCTATATTCGCTGTATACGACTACCCCCACCGAGGCTGTAGTCGTATACAGCGAATATAGGCCTAAACCTATGTTTTAACTGTAAAATTAGGGGGTCAACTTATACGCCCGGTCGTCTTATACGCCGGAAAATACGGTAGCTCTTGGTAGTTGTTCAGTTTAAAAATTATTTTTGAACATATGAACAGAAACTATTAATAATTGGGGGACATATATCTTCTGTGAAGAGCCTTCAAGATAATAGAATAAAAGACTTTTTAGGGTACCATTTTAAGGAGACTGTGAAGAGTATATATAATAAGAGCCTTGTTTTCAAGGAACCTGATATGTAGATGGGGGTGGGGGCACATACATGAATACAAGCACTGTTACACACCAGGAAAAGGAAAAATCTGTAAATGCCAAGTGCAGTGTGATGATGTTGGCTGGGTCCATGGCAATGCTAGGTGGAGGAAACAGACTTGGTCTGGGTTCTGAGAAATGGGGAGTGGGGGTAGGTGCAGGAAATGGGGGCATTTGGTGGTGGAAGGGAATGGCATCAATGAAGATGGGAACTCTTAGGGACAGTGAGTGTGAGCAGGCCTGTCTGGGTGGGTGGAATGTGTTTGG
This sequence comes from Craseonycteris thonglongyai, assembly GCA_004027555.1. Classification (NCBI taxonomy): domain Eukaryota; kingdom Metazoa; phylum Chordata; class Mammalia; order Chiroptera; family Craseonycteridae; genus Craseonycteris; species Craseonycteris thonglongyai. The sequence goes on from PVKE010005250.1 coordinate 20,711, forward strand.
TGGAACCCTCTTCCCTTGAAGATGATTCCTGGGGGAGAATCATGCCCACACGTGTCCCTGGGGCCTTCCTGCAGAGCCCCGCAGCCACTCCTGTGGACTTGCCCGCGACAGGTCAACATGCCTGGTCCCATGTGTGTATGTTTCCTAAAGATGCCTTCCAACCAAAAGGGCTATGAACTGACAGAATTTTGGTTTTGTACCTTGTGAAACGTGAAAAGTATAGGCAAGAGACTGTTTTTGGAATATTCTTTTTTGTTTATTATTTAAAAAAAAACATTTTTACTTATACATTGGAACTGAAAAAGCATAATTCAATACAATGTCAAGAACATTGGACCCCACATTTGGGCATCCTTGTGAGTACTGTGTGTGGCTGTCACTGTCCAGTGCATAATGAAAAAAGGAAAAAAAGAACAACAATTTTTCATTGAGGAGCATGGCGGGGTGATTAGCGTTCTATTGGACTGTATACATTCGATATCTATGAGTAGTTCTTCAATAAGTTGGTCTTCATGTCATATCCCTAGCTAAGTGGTTTTCAGAAAGATTATCTAACTAGGGTAGCTGATCCCGAGTTCTCTGTCTCTCTCATTTCTCTCTCTCTCATGCGTCCACTGCTTACACACAGCAGCCGGAAATGACACATTGAAGTGAGTCACCAATGCAGCTGTGAGTCACCCTATAATTGGGGAAAGTTCTACTAGGTTGCGCAGCCCCTTGTACTCCTGCTCCTAAATATACTGGAAAAATTTGAAACCATTCTGTCTATACTCTAGTTTCTCTCACCCACCACATGCTTTTGGGCCCTGAAGTGGGCTGAGTTGGATAATCTTGCCAGGGGTCCTAATCCATCACGAGGAAAGGTAGGGGAAAGGAGAGGAGCGATGGGGTTTGGGCAGCCACAAGGTGGCAGTGTGAGCCCCTCAGGCTTGCCACCCACAGGGGTAAGGCATTAAGTGGCCAGACTCCTGAGATGCAATGACACAGACCACAAAGGAACATGATAGGCAAGTTTAAATAATACGCTTTTCTTGATAGTCCTTTCTCTCTAACAAGCACACAAGGATGTGATAAATAGTCAAGCACACCCATGGCATCCCGTCTTTCCCACCAAGAGATGGGAGCCAAGAGCCAGGCACACATCTCACCATTTGTCCTCTATTCCTGCAAAATAGTTGAGTAAACAAGTCACCTACACTCCAAAGTCATATATGCTCACTGTTTCTGGGGACGGAGATGGCCAGGCCAGTGTGGGCAGCTGCTCTGCCAGTCAGCCCACAGTACCTGAGCTGGGGAAGCAATGAAAGGGTGCTTCTTCCATGGGCCTTTTCCTGGCCTGCCGCCAGCCTCCTCAGCAGTGGCAGACAGTGCGAGAGCGAGGGCAATGTGACTGGAGCACAAATAGTTTCCACCAAGTGCACACAAGCTCCTGGAAGCCTTGCAGTCCCATCCAGCAGTGGGAGTCCAGGTCTGAGGAGCCAAACGGGCAGAGCAAGGGGCAGAAGCAGCTCTCGGAGGCTCTGCGTCTTACAGTCTGGGTTGGACACCTTCAGGGAGCCGCGCTTCGGAGGTCTCTCCCAGAGGCCCCACTGAGGAGTTTTACCGAAAGGGCCTTGTGCCCACCCGTGGGAGAAGCTGAGGTCTAGCAGGCAGATTTAACATTTAAAAAAAAAGAGGCAAATGTCTCCTCTCCCCTTGGAAAGATGAATTAAATAGAAGTTCCTTTCTTCAGAGTTTTTTCTTCTCTGACACAACTCCAGTTCTGTCCCAGATGGGGGCTTCTTTTTCCACGCTCAGGGTTCCATCACCTGGCCCAGGAAAAGGACTGTTCCTGAGGATGGAAGAATCACGGGCGATGAGCAGCGGAAGCAATGGCACAGCTCACCGCGCTCAAAGTTTCAGGAGGAACCGCGATGAGGGAAGACGAGTGAGATGTGTGGGGTCACAGCTGCGCTAGTGACTCAGCTAGGGCCGGGCGGCTGGCCTGACGCTCCCTCTCTGATTGAGCACTGCTTTTGAGGAGAGGAGGTGGAGCAGAATTACCAATTCCTTGCCTAGAGTTCTGGGGTGAGAGGGGGTGTCTATGCCAGTCTGGACTGGTGCCCCAAACAAGGAGGCTGGGGGAGTGGAGTAGTGTGGGTCCGGGCTCACCTGTGGGGTTATGCCGCACCACGAAGAGGAAGGGTCTGTCCATGATGATCTCCTCGGGGGCCATTCGGGCTGAGATGATAATGGCTGGAAGAGAAGAGACAATGTCTTAGGCCAGAGACATGGGCATTGGTGCCTGGATTGATCACACGTGGTCAATCAGCCTTCCATCTGGCAGCAGTATTGGGGGTTGATTTGGGGGAAGCTCTGTTTTTCTGCTGGACAGGAACCTTAAAGTTTAGGGTAGTTCTCAGAAGCCTGGTTTCTTCCAGGAGTTTGGGAGAGATCTATTGGTTGTTCTCTTACAGATGTTGATTCTAAATCTAAACCATATAGTGATAAGCAAATTTCTTAAGTTGATTAGCCAGGCTTTCCTTTGGGAGGATTTTCACATTCAGGGGACCCCAGGAGCCACTAGGTGAGGAATAGGGTCCCAGGAAAGCGAGCCCACTTTCTGGGCTGAGAAACACTAGTGGGGGAAGGGTGATGATGCACAGTAACTGCTGCTCTTCTCGGAGAGGCCTGGTGGAGCAGAGCAGGGAGCGTTTAATGTGGGTTTGGGTGTCATAGTAGCCCTTCCTAGAAGCCTTGGGCCGAGACCCAGCAGGCCTCACCTGAGCCTGACTCACCTGTAGAGGAGGACGCCACCGTGCCTCTCTCATTCACCTTGATCTTCACTTTTTGCAGCGCCTGTGATACATAGAGAGGCTCTTGATCTGAAAGAGAGGTGGACACAAAAGTAGATCAGCCATGGTTCTCAGGGAAATGCTCCGTTATCCTTGTAGGGGCCCCACAGTTGACCAGGATAAAAAAGTGAAAGGAGAATCTCTTACCTGAAAAATTTGAGAAGTCTGCCTGGCTTGGACTAAACATGTCTTTCATCCCCAACTTCTCCAAGGGCCTCCTGAGGTCAACTTCACTCTCCAGGGAGAACCTGTAGACAGGAGCAGGAAGCAGCTATAGCTCAGACCCCCGCTGGCCACCCGCACCACCTCTCCCAGCCCCCTCCCAATTATCACCCGGCAGCCTGACAGGGTGGGAACTGATGTAGAAGCAGAAGAGGGAGGCTTGTTGCTTCAAATCTGCAAGATCTCTCTCCTTGCTGGAGGTTCTAATATTAAGGAATATTCTTCTGCAATCTTCCCACCCCCTCGAACCTATGACTAATTACTTTCCTCAAATAAGAAAATAGTTTATTCAGTCTGGCTGGGGGGCCAAGGGCAAATTCGCCCGCAAGGCTATTAGAACAAAAATCTAGCCTATAGATTGTGTTTCTGAGAGCTAACCCTGAAGAGGACTCAAGCAGTGAGGCTTTGGGGTGCTCTCTGCTTCCCATCAGGGCACAACTAATTACCTCAACGTGTGTGTGTGTATGTGTGTGTGTGTATGTGTGTGTGTGAGAGAGAGAGACAGAGACAGAGACAGAGACAGAGACAGAAAGAGAGTGCTAACCAACTAAAGTTTCTTCCCCAGAGCCTGGAATTATGGTATCTGGAAATTTGGGGTAAGCATGGTAGAGACTTCCCTCCAATTCTGGAATTATACAGCCTCAGCCTTCTTCACCTTCTTTGCTTCTGCAGAAGAATTTTTAAAATCTGCTTTGTTGGAAGCCTGCTAGAAGCTGTCATTCTGGCCACTCCATCCAGAGGTGATTTCTTTTGTCCCCATTGTTTGGATGTTGACTTGAGGAGAAGGGGTGGGAGTGATGGGCATTTATAAAAGGATGAAGGCAGATTTAGCCCCCAACCTCCATCACTTCTCTAGCTCAAGCTTGTCCAACTTGTAGCCCACAGGCCACATGCAGCCCAGGACAGTTTTGAATGAAGCCCAACACAAATTCCTAAACTTTCTTAAGACATGAGATTTTTTTCTGTGGTTTTTATTATTATTATTATTATTATTTTATATTTTTTAGTGCATCAGCTATTGTTAGTGTCAGTGTATTTATGTGTGGCCCAAGACAATTCTTTCAGTGTGGCCCAGGGAAGCCACAAGATGGGACCCCCTGAGTCTAACTCTTCCTGCTGCTGGCTTTTGCCAGATAGTCTGGGGGTGGCATGTGTAGTGACATGGTCTAGAAAACTCCTCCTTGCTTTCCAGTAGAAACAGGAGGGATGATCGGAAGAATCTTCATCAAATCCTGGCTAGAGTGTTTCTCATTACCCTCCCACACATGTCCCTGCCCTGCAAGCATCACATTTGGGAAACTCCACACGGAGGTGGTGCCTTTAGGAGAGAGGGGAGGCGAGGGATAAAGGGGATTAAAGCATTGGCATGTGTGGCAAGAACAAGGGGTGGCTTACTTGGGCAGAACCAGGAGGCGGGGCAGAACGGTCATATTCCCTTTCCACTGGCTGATGAGCTGGGCATCCAGAATGTTGGTGAGGGCAGAGAGAGGCACCTCTTTTTCATAGGGAGCAGCAATGAACATGCTGAGAGTGTCCCCATGGTAGGGCAACTCCAGGATGTCGTAGTAATGGCCATCAGGGGTAGAAAACTCAGCTGTGAAGACACAAAGTGGCTCATTGAAAATGGCTCCAGCTCTTGTTGATTCTGACCCAGCACTGGGTTTTCAACTAGTTCTCCTGTCCTGTCCACTCTTCCTGGAAGCCAGCTCTCCAGCTTGGCTTTCGAGGGCCCCACACTTACTGCTCCCCTCTTCAACGTTTCCATTCCCATTTCCCTTCTCTCCTGCCAATTCAGTGTCTTCTGGTTTCTCTGTCTGTTTCTGGCCTTCTTTACCTTCAATCCCCTCTCCCCCATTCCCAGCCACCAATTCATTCCAATCCTCATCTCCTTAATCTCAACTTCAACACTGCCCTTCCACCCAGGACTCCTGGGCCCCAGGTAACCACACTAGAAACATATGAGGATGCCAGAGGGGTCAAGTGGTCAGATAAGAGCCTGAGGGAGTTGCTGGATTTCACCTTCATCCTGGATGAGATAAAGCTCCTTCCTGCTGCTCCAGGCATCCTAGTGTCTCCTACCTGGGAAGTCTTTGTTAAAGCTGGGATGTGTTCTGGGGTTTCTCATCCCTTTGAGGGGATGAGGTCCAGTGGCTGTGGGACTTGGGGCAGGGAGTCTTGACTTACTGTAGTTGAACTTGTTGGTCTGAGCCATCATGGGCACTGAGACTGTGCTGCCGTCGGATTTGTGGAAGAGGCGGTGGTGGGTGCCCGATTCTGGGAAGGGTGACTTCCAGTCGCCGTTGAAGTACAGGGCATTCACTAGCACCAGGCGTGTCAGCTGGTCTATGGCCCCTTTGCCAAGTAAGTCGCTGATCATGCCTATAGGAAAACAGGCAATCAGGAGCTAGATATTTTTTAATTTTCTTCCATGGTTCCCTTCAGCTCCCACACCTCTAATGGAGTGTCTGTTGAAGCCATCCAGTTAGAAAATTGCCTGGGGGGTTAGGTGAACTAATCTAGCTGTTTTCAACCTGTTCCATCTTCCTAGGAGATCTCAGAAAGCCTCCCAGCTCTCTATAGCTTCTTGGGCCTGGAATCCTGTCCAGGATCAGACCTGTAGACTTCAGTCTGCTTTTGTTTTGCTCCCTAAGCTGCAGTCTTGAAGGGCTATGTGCACTCCTCGTCATGGTTATAACTGTTCTAACGAAATCTCACAGCACTTTTTAGGGATGCCTTTCGAGTTGGTCCACAAGAAGGCCTAATTATGAAAACTATGACACTTCAGTTCTTAACTCACTTGACCTTTGGTCTACAGAGAAGAGAATCCTGAAAGGGAGAGGTTGGGCTATTTGGGATTCGTTTCCAATCCCCTTTTTTTTTCGCAGGCCCTTGAGACGGGTCTCCTTTCGCTGCCTGCTCACCTTTCGTGTGTCTCTTCACCCAGTCATTGACGATGAACCTGGCCCTCTCCAGCTCAGAGAAGTCCACTTGCTTGACCGTGGTGTGGAACAGCCTGAAGAAGTGAGGCATGAAGCCCTGGACCAGCTTCATATCCCGCTGGGCGAAGATGGCGTCGGCGATGCTGATCTCGTCCTTGTTCCATGGCCCCATGAGCTCCTTGTACAGTTGACGGAGGGCAGGGGCCATGCCCTTCTCTGAGCCAAGGGAGGAAAAGATTCATCAGGCTCATGTTCAGTCAAGAGATCCCACTGGGCCATCCCCCATAAGAGGCCTATCCTGTCCTCATAGATGGAGCTCTTCTGCTCCTCCAGACGTCTCTGCAAGGGGATTTTATTCCCAAACATCATCTCTTCTGCATGTCCCCCTTTTCCTCAGGCAATTCAGGTCCTAACCCTTTCTTTGGGTTGGAACATTTGTCTCCATTTTTGAGTTATGAACCCTAGATGTTTTCTCAGAATAATAATAGGTATGCTAAACATTTCATGTGTGCAAGTCTATTTAGTCCTTGCAGCAGTCCTTTGCGGTAGGTACCTTTTCTAATCCCCATTTTATAGACGAGGAAACTGCTTCAGAGGGATTGAGGTTATGCAGTTAAAAAGTGGCGGAGCAAGGCTGTTTGACACCTAAGCCCCAGCCTGTAGGCCCTGTGACTGAAGATGTGGCGGTCCCTATGGCACAGCAGTACAAGAGTTGGCTAGGCTGAGCTGGTTCTGCCACTTCTGGTGTGTTATACCCCAGTTCTGTGAAGGCAGCGTGAGTGTCTGTCCCCTGCTCTACCCCATTTCTTACCTTCAATCTTGAATTGCATGGCCTCTTGGATCTGCTGCCTGGTTTGTCCTCTTGTTGTTACCTGCAGCATGGCTAGGACTGAGGCCACCCCATAGGGTGAGAAAGCCACATTGTGGTCCTTGGAGGCCTGTGTCACCTGCTGAAACACCTTCACTCCGAAGTCTGTTGCCAGATGGGCCACCTGAGACTGGCGATGGTGTGAGGCGAACCCTTCACCAACGATGAGGGCCAGGCCCAGGGCGAGGCAGGCTACGACTGGAGACGTCCGCATCCTAGAGCAAGTGGGAGAAGATCCGATGAGGGGACCATTCTAGAAGAATGGTGCGCGGGGTGGGGAGATGACACCCCAGCCATGGGCCAGGCTGCCTGTGTTTGCAGCTGGCAGGTGAGAAATGAACATGAGGCCAAGATTCATTAAGAAAGCGCCATGGGTTCAAATTCTGTAATCCCTGCTACGAAGGGGCCAGCGGAGGGCTGCAGGTCTGGGGGTGGGAAAAAACAGAGGGCAGTGGGGGTCTTGGACAGCGGAGATTCTGCGGAGGGGCATTATCCACCTTAACCCAGGGTAAGAGGTGGAGAGTTTGTTTTTCTCTTACCTGAAGTTCTCAAGGGGCCTTGTGACTGGCAGTTTGTCCTGATGCTGCTGCTGCTTGTGGCGATCCTGCTGCTGGAGAGGGGATGTGTCTCTCTTGACAGTGCTCTTAGGCCTGCAGCCAGAGCAGCTGTGCAGTCAAGGAGGCTGCTGCCTCCCTTTTATACCAGAAGTGGGCAGGAAGCAGATGAACTCACAGCTCAGCCCCACCCACTTTCTGGTGCTGGGAGTCTGACTTGCTGAGGCATGTGCGTGCGTGCTGCTGTGTGTGTGTGTGTGTGTGTGTGTGTGTGTGTGTGTGTGCGTGCGCGTGCATGTGTGAGAGGGCTCAGGAACAATTGAGCAAACTTCAGTTGCCTTGTTCCAAGCACCTCCCCTGCCTTTGCTGCCCTCCAGCTGTGTCCCTCTCTTTAGATGTTGTGCCTGCCTGAGCCCTGGCAGTGCCAGATGGGCTCCAGTGCCCCGTGTTTGGATCACCTTCCCCAGTGCTCAGCTCGGGGAAGAGCAGTTCACACCTCTTCCTTTTCCTTTGGAGAAGTGGGTCACCCCAAGTTATCCAAGGAGCTAATGGTCCTGTGGACTTTTGTCTACCAGCTGTCCACCGCATGTACCGGCCAGCCCGGGAAGTGTGCCCCTCCCTCCTCTTGGCCATGTCTCAGCAGCCGCAGTGCACGGAGCGTGCCATGTGATTGTCTGGGTTTTCATGTCTAGGACATGAGCCTGGCAAAGGGCTCCCTCTGTCCTTCCCTCTTTCCTTCCGAGTGTCGGATGATGCATGGCTGACTCCCCCCTGTGTCCAGACTCTTGAGGTGCCCCTGAGGGCTCTCCTTTGTGTCAACAGCCCTGTCTGGCAGGGGTTGGAGGTGTGCTGGGTGGGGTGGTGGAGGCTGAAAGGGACCAAAGGTTACTGGGGTAAAGTCTTGCCAAGGAATTAGGATCCCCGCGTGTAGGTTTCATGTCTCTGAGCTGCCAGCTGTGACTGGGAAAGTTAAGCCTTATCCTTTTCCTCCAGAAGCAGGCTCTCAGAGGCCCGAGGCAGCGGGAGTAGGGACAGAAGTGAGGGTATCCATTCATGGTGTGTTTGTGGGTGTGTTCCTAGGGTTAGAAGTGGAAGAGTGGCCCAAGAACTCCATAGAGGGTGGAAATTGGCTAAAGTTGAGTGTGTGGGACCATACACATGCATTTGGGGGCCTGGCAGGGTCAGGCACCCTCGGCCATGTGGCCTGGGTGCTTTGGACAGAGGAGCTGGGCACCAAGGGGTCCTGCACTTGACCTGGGGGTCCACACACTATCATGCTTGGTGTAGGTAGTTTGGTTCAACTGGGAGTTTCCATGGAGACAGCCGATAACAGATTCACAGGAAGTTTAAGTGGGTGGAAGCATCAGGATATTTGTTTTGGATTTTTTCAGTAAATAGATACCAAGGGCAACCACAGCTGGATGGCTTTCCCAAGTTTATTTTGTCTCCGCCTTTGTTTTCTCTGTTGCCCCTGGGAGTCAGGTGGGGGTGCAGGGTGGCAGGGAACAAAGGGCAACCTTGGTTGGAAAGTTAGGCTCACCAACCCCTTACAGGACACGTCCCATTTAATTGCTTCTTGTTTATTCCTTTTCCTTTTCTTAGTTGTGGTTTGGAGCCTCTGAGAGAGCAGTTAGCTGTGAGGAGGAAGCACTTACCCCTTAGTTCTCTTGGGTGGAGAGGACAGAAGTCCAGCCCCCCTCCCCCCCATCTCCTACCCCCAGAAATGCCCCCAATGCCTTGCCTTCCACCCTTGGGGTCAGAGGGAGACAGGGTTGGGAATTCCAAGTCCCACGTTGGAAGAGCAGTGACCTGAGTGGCTCCTTTGAGGCACCTCACTGCCCGGCCTCTGCAGCCACTTTGGCTGAGCCTCCTTCCCTGGCTCCATCTCTTATTTGAGGAGCCCTTGTCCCTGGCCTTGCCAGGCCTCAGCCCTAAAAGGCCCTGCCATCTTCTGTAGATGGTCTGGGTGCTTCCAGGGCAGTGACCAGTGCTTTCTCCTCGTCTGGACCTGCTGAACGCTCCCAATACCGTTCCATCCTCAGGCACAGATGCTCAGGAGCAGCTCTGTGTCCTGTGGGGGCTGGGGGTGGCGTGGAGAGGGGAGCGCTGGGCTTTGGAAACAGAAAGAGCCGACTTACTGAGGTAAGGGGCCTTTTCCCGAACCGGAAGGGACCTGTGCACACCTGGGAGGGGTGCATTAGAAACGGAGGCAAAGCCTTGTGGAACTGTGTCCCTTGCCACAGTTCATGAGCGAGCCAGGGCCGCTAGACGATCTAAACCCAGACCTGACCTTAGACCCTGAACACTCATTGCTGCAATCGCCTTGCCTCCAGCCTGTCTGCCCTCTGGTGACCTTCCACACATCGGGGTGCTGCCCCCCAGGAAACCTTCCTGCAATGCCTTCCTCAGAATCTAGCCTGACTCAAGGGATGGTCACTTTCCCTCCTTTCCCTGAACACCAAACTAACAGACTTGACCCAATCACATCTTTGAAGTCTTGGCTCTTTTGTAAGGGGTCAAATGGACAGAATGAGAAAAGTCCCTGTTGTTGAAATAGCTGGATCTCTGATTCCCGGACAGTCAGAGATAAGAGGGTAAGTTACAGACAGGGCTGTGGATTTCTGGGGGAAGTTCCAGTTCCAGCTATCAGGGAAAGATGTTTCCATCTGTCCCTCAGCAGGTGGTTCATGACTAGACCGGAATCACACTTTCCATGACTGTCTCCCTCAACCTCCACCCCACCCCCAGCCCTTGAGACCTGGTTCAGTTTGGGCCTTGGCACCAATGGTCTCAACCTCCAACCCTTCACCTCCTGCCCTCCGGCTGCCCTCTTGCCTGCTCTTGGCTCTTCCCCTTTTGTTTTATGAACACCAGCCACTTGCTCTCTTTTTCACATTCCCTTTGTTGACCTCTGTTCAACACTCCTTCTACTGGGTTATCTCCCATTTCTTCCCGGGTCTCCTCAAGTCTTGGCCACAGGAGTGCTCGCCCATTTTCCCACTCTCTTTTCTGCTCTCTATGACTCAATCCCTCTTGTGTTCTCTTCGAGAATCCCTTTTACAGTCAAAGGTTTGGTTCCAAGCTTTCCTGTGGGAAGGAGAGTGCTGCCTCCTATCAGTTACACAGGCGCCCTGGAATGTTGGAGCAGGCCTCCTGATTCTTGGTGATTTCACTGGGAGAACCGGGGGTGGGACAAGGACCAGGTCCTACAAACTCACAGCACTATTTCTGTCCTGGTTGTTCTCCAAATACCACATCACCAAAAATAGCCTGTGTTTGGGCCCGCTCTGCCCCTCTCATAGGCGTGAGCTGAGGCGAAGGCTGAGTGTCTCAGCCTCGTCTGGTCATACCCCCGAGACAGCCTTACAGAAATGGGGCTGCCTTGGCCTGTCCAGGGTCCTTCCTCACGCTGGTGCCGGGCCCGACACCCCCTCCTCTGCCTCCAAAGGTGCTCTCCTTTCTGTCTTCTCCAGCCCCCACCAGCCATCACTCAGACTCTCATAACACTAAGACCTACATCCCCTACGTGGCCCTTGCTTTCCGGTTGCTTTTTGTCTCTGTTTAAATCGAGTTACAGGGCGCAGGGAGGGCTCTTAAGAACCACTTAGTCCAGTCCTTTGATTGTGCAGGTGCAGGCCCTGAGGTCCAGAGAGGCTGAGTGATGTGCGTGAGGCCACACAGGGATGTACAACAAAGGAGAGAACAGAGCTCCTTGGAGCAGATAGACCAGCCTGGGCAGGGGCCTGACACTCAGCCCATCATGTGTCTGCAGTAGGCAACCCTTGCTGAGCCTCCGTTTTCTGATCGGCACAGAGGCATGTATATAGGGATTTATAGGCAAATCGATAACGATTCCCATCCTTCAGGGTTGTCGTGAGGGGTAAGTGAAATACTGTCTGCCAATGTCCAGCCTATTCTAGGCTCTCACTTAGTGGCTCCACCCTTGGTTGCGGCGGAGCCAGAACAGGAACCTGGACAACTTGAGCCGTCAGTCTGGGTAAAACACAAGCTCCTTGTGTTAGGTGACCTTTCTTGCTTCCCTGGGCAATCAGTGCAGCGGACTGACGGCTGCACAGTGGATGGGCTGGCGGGCGAGCTGAGAGAATGGCAGCGGCCCCACCTGTCCATTTCAGGCCAGATCTTCCTGCTTCCACCCTGGTCCTGACATGCTCACACTGGCCCACTTTGCAGGTTTGAGATCCCAAGAAGTCTTTCCTCTCTGGCTGCAGGTCACAGGGAACCCTCACTGACGTTTGACACATGCCCTGAGCCCTTCGGCATACCAGGAAGTTGGGGGTTGGTGGGGCTTGTGTTACCAACGGGTAAAAATAGAGCAGAGCTTGGCTCACTCTATTCTTCTACTCAGCCCTTTTGACCCATTCTCTACCACCCATGTCCCCTATCTCTTGTTGATTCCCCTAAGCCCCCCATAACCCTTTAACTTCTTTTGTGTGCATCCCTTTATCTTACAGCCATTTCTGTACTTATCCGTAAACTTACTGCAGCCATTGCCATGTCTTATCTTTATTTCCAACGGGGAGATAAGGGGACAGCATCCTCTTGGGGAAACCTCTCATAATGTCAGTGTCCAGGGAGCGCCAGGGACCCACACAGCTCCCTCTCCTCCCAGGCAAGGATGAACCTCCCTTCTTGGGTAAGGTAACCAGACGTCCCGCTTTTGGCTGGACAGTCCCGATTTTTAACAATTTGTTCCACATCCCGCGGCGTTTTAAAAAAGTCCCAATTTTTGGAAAGAATGCACGACAAGCTAGGGAACGGCGGGAGATAGACCAAATTTTTAATCAAGAACCCCCTCCCCGCCGGTCAATGGTGTCCCGCTTTACCAATGTTAAAATCTGGTCACCTTATTCTTGGGTGAAAGACACAGAGGGAGCAAATGGGGCCCAGTATGGCCACAAGGGGGAAGTTTGGGGCAGGGAAGGGTGGAGTACGCGATTTCTGGGGCCAATGTGACCACAGAGCCTGAGGGTGTCAGCTAGAATGAGGCAATGCAGGCCTCAGGGTACCCCAGGGCCTCCCTGCTTGGATTCTGTGTCTTATTCACTTCTCTTCACCTATGTATCTGACTCACTTCTTCCATCTTTACTGGAACTTGTTCCTCATTCTCTACATTCCTAAATCTCCCTTGATAACTTTGCCTGGACACATCCTGTTTTCTGTCACCCTGGCTGTTGTGTGAATCTTAGCCTCCCCAAAATGGCAAAATATTTATTGACAACAAATGCTCAATGGTATGATTTAGAGAAATATAAACTTCTCCCTTCCCAGAACATACGCATCTACTGGGACATACGTGTTACATGCATGCGATAATTAAATAAGAATGTAAAACTGTCTGTATGCTTCACTGTGAGACAGGCTACCAGGGTGTAGGTGGAGGAAGGCTTCCTGGAGGAAGAGGGGCTGATGCTGGGTGAGGAGAGGAGGCAGGGTGGCCTCTGAAGAGGAACAGAGAGCAATACAGGGGGAAGCACAGAGCCCATGGGGGAAGGGGAGAAAACGCTCCTTGCGCTCTCCACCCGTCACATCTGTGGGGAGCACTTTCCCTTATTGCCTGAAGCATCTCACCTCAGTCTTGCTCTCTTCTGAGCTTCATGTGAGAGCAGGGCTGGCTTCTCTGGGCCACACTGGAAAAATAATTATCTTGGGCCACACATAAAACACACTAACACTAATGATAGCTGTTGAGCTAAAAAAAAAATAATAAAAACATCTCATAATGTTTTAAGAAAGTTTACGAATGTGTGTTGGGCCGCATTCAAAGCCGTCCTAGGCCGCATGCAGCCTGCAGGCTGTGGGTTGGACAAACTTGTGTTACAGGGCTCTGCTCTTTCTGTATCCTCCTTCCAGCTCCTTGAAATACATGTTCTTGTTCTAGTCTGGATCCTGGCTCTGAACACAACCAGTGTATGGAGCTGGGCAGACGTCCAGAGAGTCGATGACCCCGGGTCAGTGGGAGACCTTGGGTGGTGGAGGTCCCAGGGACCAAGCAGCCTGGTGATGCAGCTCAGATGGAATTTGCCACTGGGGAGCCAGCCACGTCCCGAGTCACTGACCATTCCTTCTTCCTTACTTCCTCACCATGTGGAAGCAGGCCCTCTCTGCACGTCTCTTCCTCTGAGTCACCCTGAGGTCCCTCGCTGGCCTGGCAAGCAGTACCACGTGGAGCTGCTGGTTTGCTGGGATCCACTGGGGCCCAAGACCCTTCCCATACGTAGCTTTGGGCTATACGGGCTGGGGGGAGTGGGCCGAGGTGTGAAGAAGAGGGAATAGGAGAACCTTAGCCTGGCCAGTGAGGTCATGGGGACAGTTGTCTTCCCCTCTTCTAACACGGCGGTTCCTAGAGCAGCTTCTTTGGATGTCTTCTGGGCTGGGTTTGATGTGACATTCAGAGATGTGGAGGGTGGGCACTGTCCTGTCTTCAAGGAACTTACCCTTAGTCACTGTCCTAGGCAGGCCCTCAACCCCCATGCAGGCTGCAGGCCACATGCAAGGACTTTCCCAGCTCTGCCCACTCTAGCTTTCTCGTCTGCTGTTTCCTGTGCCCACTCCTTTCTCCAAAGCACCCAGGTCCTCCCTGCCCCCTGCCCCTTATGTCCCCACTGCTGCCCCTTCTCCTGACCTCAGAGAGCCCACCCTGATTAGGAAAGGCAGCCCAAGGAGACCCGCCACCATGGAAGATTGTCCCCCTTTTCCAGCCATGTATTCAATCAGACCTACTTGCTGAGCCAGATGGGTTTTTCCTCAACACGGGATTCTCTCTGCTGGTCATTCCTGTGACCAGACAGTCCCTGCATGGTCGTAAGGACATCATTTTACCTTCCTAGATCCTCAGTTTCCTCAGACAGACACTGCAAGTCTAAATCAGGTTTACTGGAGCAAGAGGCAGACATGGCCTGAGGGCCAGCAGGGAACTCTGGCTTACTCTCTTTACACCCAAGCCTCAGTTTTCTTTTGTGCAAAGTGAGGACCATGATGCCATGTCCATAACAGTGTTAAGGTCTCAAAGGATGGCATGAAGGTAACAGTAGGTATCCACAGAAAGAACGTGTTCAGCAAGTGTCCTGACAAATTGTGGTTTTTATTCTTGGTCATCCTCTCTTGAGCCCTTGGCCTTCTGAGGGTAGAGCTAGGGAGTCCTATGCTAGGGAGAGGTTAGCTGATCGGGTCCTCTGGTAAGGGACCCAGACACTCCTCGGATGGGGCTGGGCAGGGCCGGCACTGGGCAAGGAAGGCCACTGAGGGCTCTGGTCCACGTCTGGTGCAGGCAGGGGAGAGCCCGGATGCCTGACAGAAGCGTCATTACCGTGTTAATGCTTTGATCTAAAGCAGACGTGCCAGCTGGCAATGGCTGCTGGCCCACTTGTTCCCAGGACCCGGAATTATAATGTGACCTCCTCCTGAGCCCCTTGCTTGGGGAGGGGCCTGCTGTGTCCCCCCTCTGTGTCAGGAACTAACAGGGCTGTGTGAGTAAAGGCTGATGCAGGCAGAGCAAGTAACTGTTATTCACATTGCAGCTGTGCCTTGAGGGGTGGCTCGGGGAGGGGCCGGGCTGTTGGGGTGAGGGAAGCTGAGGTGGCAGATACGAGGCTGACAAAGGCTCCATGACTGGCAGGGCAGGCTGACTTGGGGTGCATTTAACACCCCAGGAATGAGATTTGGACTCTTTCCTGGAGCTAACTTGTGGACTAGGGTTTAGGACAAGAGAAGGGAGGCATGAGCTGGCCTTGCACACCTGCCCCTTCTCCCCACCTTGCACGACCCCATAGGCAGTGCCATGGGCAGGGGCGTTGGCACGGGGTACAGTGGAGATTGGCCTCAATCTTGGCTCGTCTGTCTGGGCTCCATGCCTTTTTAGAGCCAGGAGCATCTTACGCCAGGAACGTCTTGCATCAAATCTAGAGAGAAATCATTTGGGGCGTATGAAGTCCAAGGTTGTAGGCCGTGAACCCATCCCAGTGGAGCCTCCTCACGCATCCACCCTGGGCTGGCTCCCTGAGCTCACCTCGACCCACTGCGCATGCTGCAGGCCTCATAGAAGAGGCCCCAGGGCTCAGACCAAGGAGGAACATTTGCTTCCCACTTCCTGCTTCCACCCTTTGCCGTTCTGGCCCCTGTCTCTCATGAACGATTGAGGTCCTGGCCAGTGGCCAAGCCTGTCTGGACAGAAGGAAACCAGAATGTGAGGAATGGCGGTGGCAGCAGAGCAGGGAGTTACACAGAACACTGAGTCCTCAAGAGCAGAAATTCCACCGGAAAGAAAACAATGCACAGGGGACAGAGTCACCGGCCAGGCAATAAGGGGGCAAGGAGACAGACAGGGCCTTCCTGCCTATGCAGATAAACAACCTAACCTAGGGAAACCCCACCTTGAACGTCTTCCAGATACAGACGCCGCAGTGGCAAGGTGGGAGTCTGGGTCCTGCCTTGGAACAACTGGGAGAAACGGTCCCCTGCACCCTTTCTGGCCTTCTAAGGCAGATGAGCTCCTAGGCAGGAAGAGCAGTCCTCTGTCAAGGTCAGAAGATCACAGGGAGGCTAAGGGCAGAACCAAAGGAGCTCTGGCAAAGAAGCCCAGCTATGCTGAAGCTGGAATAGCCATAGCCCCCAGTGGCCAGTCAGCAGCTAGAAACCCACTAAGACTACTCTGTTTTCTAGGCAGGATTGTCAGAAGCTGGAGCCTGTGGGAACTCCATTGGGGGGGGCAGAAGTTGTCAGACCGGGTCAGAGCGGAGTCCTTATAGGACCCAGAAGAAGTCTCCATTTGAAAGGGACAGAAAGACACGCTGCAACAGGGCAGCACTGTGCCTAGGATCCCTCTAGCCTCCCATGTTGGTAAGGATGCAGGAGGGATGGATGCCAAGTGTACACAAAACCGTGCCTGGCAGTCTGGATCTGTGGCTGCTCTGCTAATTTAATTTCTGGAGGCAGTTTTTGATCTGCAAAGTCATTCATTTATTTTCATACAGCTTTTTAAATTTTTTTTTTTTTAAGATTTATTTATTGTTTTTGACAGAGAGAGAGAGAGACATACAGTCAGAGACAGAGAGAAGGGGGAGGGCCCAGAACAGTCTCCGTAGTTGCACAGCACTGGTTTCTCCACATAGTTTCATTCCACAGGTGGGTGCGGGGCTGCACAGGGCAGGAACTGGGCCGGGGTCTCACCCTGATGAGAACTGAACTGGGGGCACTCCCCAGTTCAGCATATGGGTCCACACGGGCCGGGGGCTGGGATTTGATTCTTGGTCCCCAGGGCTGCAAAGTGAGCGCCTAACTCACTAAGCCATCCCGGCTTCCCCAAGTCATTAATTTTTAAGGTGTGAGAGTCTGCCTTTTCTTTAGAGTTTTAGGTAAAGCTCCCTTCCCCAAACTGCAGCAGTGACAGTGTCCAGGATAGCTGGCTGCCTGCCAGGCCCTGGAAGACAATGCTCTCATGCTCTTAGTTCATCCTCATACAGCTCAGAGACAGGGAGCGGCACTGTCCCCACACTGCAGATGAGGCCCACGCACAGATGAATGGGGTCGCTTGCTCAAGGTCACTCAGCTAACAAGAGAAGCTGGCTCCAGCGCCCCCAGCTCTTAACCAGCCTGCACTGTTTTCCAGGACCTCAGCTGCCCCCTAGGTGCTCTGCATGCCTGTCCCCCATGCCCCCAACCCAGGAGGGGTGTAGGTCCCTCTCTCACCATGTGTCCCACTGCTCCCCTTCCAATGCTGACTTCTTCCTTTAGAACTCTTCTGATCAGGGTCTTGCCCCACCCTCCTATCAAATCTGCTGCTAAGAAAGGAACGGATTCCACCTCAGGCCTCAACCATTTACTGTTTTAAACCCTCTCAAGCCACTCTTACTTTAGCTTTGTGACATTCTGTTCCTTGGTCCTATGGTTCTCAGCCCCCAAGTGTGCACTAGATTCACCCAGGAGCTTTTGAAAAGTCCTGAGACCCAGGCCCACCTCTGACAATTGGAACCTTGAATGGGAATTCTGGGACACTGCTTAGGTTTGGTTTTTACAAGCTCTTCAAGGGTCTCCAGGATTGAGATGAGGACCTTAGACCAACTCAGCAAGTGATGTGAACTTCTAGGTACCTGCTGCCTCGGAGCAGCCATTGGAGGCAGGGGTCTCTCATTAGACCAGCAGTCCACTGGACCGGCTGAGGCGTCTTCTGTGAGGCCTGGAGCCTGAGGCACCTGCTCACAGGGAGCTGCAGCCTCTGGAGGTGGGTGGAGGAGGAGGACAGGCCCAGCTGCCCTTTGAGCCATTTGCTCTTTGTTCATGTCTGTGGGCTGGTTGTCTTCTGACCTAGAGGCTTCGTGGGCCCAGCTCTGAGATGGGTGGAGAAGGTATGAAGGAACTGTCTTTAGCTCCAGGGTGTGTGGAATGCCTGCCAAGAGCTGCAGGTGAAATGCTCAGGACGGCTCCCTCCCAGTGGAAGCTGGCCTGTAAGAGAGGCCTGGAAGAACGGTCACTATCAAAATGGCCATCTGCAGGCATTCCTGGAGAGCGGCCTGCAGCACGTTGTCTGCCTGTGGGGCATGCTTAGGGGCTTGGGCTGGAAATAATGGGACCCTGGAGGGACTTAGGACACTGTTCCAGAGAAAGACAGCTGTGTATAGTGATAAAGAGTTCCAGGAGGGTTGTGACAAATGTGTCTTGAGTGACACATGAGATCAGGCATCCAGCCAAGGGATGTCTGAGGCCTGGGGCGGGGGTGGGGAGAGCCCAGGGACCCAACGTTTGGGATGGGGCAGAGGGGTGTGGGTAGGGAGGAAGTAGAGTCATGTAGGAAGAAGTCTTGTGGGGAGAAGAGCCTGGAAATGCAGGACACCAAAGAGCAGGCCCAAGGGATTTGCTCTGCATGGGGGAGCCTCGAGGCACCTCCCTGCTCATCACCCACTCGCCTGGACCTGCTCTCTTAGTCAGTCACTGCGCCGGGTGCTCCTGCCCCAGCAGCTCTGGGGGGTGGTGGTGATGAGGCCCCCGTTATTCACAGCCTGGACTGTCGGCTGGCTCCCACAGGCCCACTCCCTCTTTCCCAGGGTGCAGCCAGGCCTGCCAGCTCACCAACTGGTGCAGCTGGACTCACACACAGACACAGGTCGTGCCAGGGTCGGCAGGAGCTCCGGGCCAGTGGGAAGAGACCTCTCCCTCCTTCTGAGGCCTCAGCCCCGCACTGGCCACAGCTCTGTCAAAGGATCGGGCGGTCGCAGAAAGCAGACAGGCAACTGTCTGATTTCCAATGTCTAGCTCCTGCAGAGGGGACACCATTGGGTCTAGGAATTTGGGAGGTGGGGAGCTTCTCATTCTGAGCTCCTGCTTTAGACTAGTGCTAACAAAACTTAGTATTTGGGCTGTCTCAAGTGTTTGGTCCTCAATCTTAACTTCCAGAATATGCTCAGCGGATCTTTAGCCTCAAGTCCTCGCGCTCTCAGGAACCGGCCTGCCAAACTCCATTTTGTTCTCCTTTGCTGCTGGCGGTGGCTTACTCAGGGAAAGGGGGGCGGAGGTGGGAGGCAGCCGCTGAGAACAATGAAAGCCCTGACTTGGGAACTCCCTGTGATCATTTATGAGAATCTCCAGGGGCTTGGAGGGGAGGGGAAGAGGTCGCTGCTGTGTGTAGCGCATCAGGCTGGTTCCTGGGCTGAGTCAGGTGCGTGGTCAGCGTGACAGGTGGAGGGCGCACGGCTGTCCCTCCTGGTCTGGGTCGGAGGCTCCCTGCCCCCCCCCCCTCTCTGATAGGCTTTCCTGCCTGGCTGACTGTGAGCTCTGCGGCTAGACAGGGTGCGTGTTTGTATATGTGCTTGGTGAGAGTGGGGAAGATGCCTCAGGCTCCTGGAGTTTCTCTTCAAGCCCAGTTCATGTGTGAAAAGATAAACAGGAGCAGTTCTTGACTGAAAAAGTGAACTGGGAAGGCATTCTTATGGGGCTGGGCGCTTGATCTGCCACATCTGTTCCCCCTCCATTTACACCATCTGATTTCCATTTCTCACACCCATCTCTTGCACCTGGAATGTGCCTCCCCTACTTTTATTATGTAATTCCACAGAGCCTTCCCAAAGCCTTCCCAGACTCCTCCAGGCCTCCCTAAGCTGTCTCTCCTTTGAACTTGAATACTCTCATCATCAGACCCACACAGTCAGACACACTGCTTAGCGTTGGATTGTTTTTTGACTGTATCACACTTGTTCATTTTGTTTCCCCCCCACAGAATTGTATGCCATTTAGGGGTAGGAGCTGTTTGGGTCTACACTTTCCTCCTGTGTCCCTTAATACTGCCCCAGGTGGGCAGGGGCTCGAACCTGGTAGCTACTTACCTTGAAGTTAACATAGCCTTCAGAGACTTCAATTAGGAAGAAACCCAGTTAGGTGAGGATACGGGCCCTCTGTAGGAATTGCCTAGGAGACTGTCTGAATATCCCAAATCCAATTAGGGAGACCCGGATGAAACCTCAGAGGGGCAGATAAGATTGTGATTGCATTTTAACAAAGTAACTGCATTATCTTCTGCCCGAGGGAAAATGCTAGCACAGAGGAAAGTTCCTCATTATAAGGGGAGGGGGTTGGGGGAGGATCCAGGGAGGCCCAACTTGGTGCTGTGAGGGAGGTCGGTGCCCTGGCCTGGAAACATCAGGGGCCAGGTGTATCCCGAGACGACAAGGATTCCTCAGGCTGTCACCCAGCCATTAGATCACCCAAGGCCCTGGGCTTGTTCTGATTCCATGCTCGATAATTACATTGGAGGAGGGGTCCCCAGGAGAGTTGTGTCCCTGTGCCTGGGGACTGTGGCTCTGTAAATTACTAAGCTGGCACTCTGGTTCAGTATGCTATTGTCTGTGTGTCCAGTTTATGTTAGTTGGTCCTGAGATTGGCACACATAGTCAAGAACCAGGAGCTGGGTTGTGATGAAGCACTGCAATAAAGCCACCTTGTCTGGGGGACCAGCCACCGTCCCCAGCATTTGAATACTTGCTGTTTGTATTGGTTACTTAAAGACAGGGCCCTGTAAATACTTTCTGCGTGGTAGACTGATAGGTGAAGAGGGTGGAAGGAAACAACCCAGCCCAGCTGTTTGGTCTCTGGAAGGCATGGAGCGAAGGCAAGGGGAGAAGGAATGAGTGGATATTGACTGATTTCTCCTGTATGTGCCAGGCACTGGCTGAGTATGTTTAAACTCTTTATCTCATAATTCAGCCCTGGAATCCTGTGGAGTATCCTTCTGAACAGGTTCAGAGAGGTTAAGACACAGAGGTCACCTGGTGAGTGAGTGGTGGAGCTGGGATTAAATGCAGCTCTCCTTACCCTGAATCCTTTCCTTGGTGGTGGTGGGGCAGGTGGGGAGGACCCAGGAGGGAAGGTATCTATATCTTCTGTGTTAGAAGAGGGGTTTCTGGGTGGACAGCTGAACTGGGCATGGAGGCCCTCCTGGGGGGCTCTGCTCCTTGCCCACACCCAGCATTTGCCCTTCAGGGACAGACTTGGCAGCTGTGGTCCTCGGCTGAGGACTAAGTGGTAGGACGTGAGCTTCAGGGAAATTCCAGCCTTGATTCTTCAGTGAGGTGAAGGCTGGCATGGTGCCTGCCTAGGAACAGCCTGACAGCATGTTTTCCACCCCCATGTGCTTACAGATCACAGAGACACTACCCCTCATCTAAACTGCAGCCCTGACAACTGGGCCCAGGACAGGCAGGAAGAAAACCTGTGAGTGAGACAGGGCACTGCTCCTCCAACATCTGCACAGATTCTCCCCGACAAACCCTAAGCCAGCTCCCACCTCCCCTGACTACCCGCTTGCCGCTGTTGCTCAGACATCCCAGCTTCCCTCCCTTCCTCTCTCGCTGCCTCCCCCAGCGCTTGCATGGAGCCATGTGCTATATGTCCTGAGCAGGGCCGTGTATGCCTCGGGTCTCTGCAGTCTCCTCCCTGCTCCTGGTGCTCTTGGGTCTCCATTCTTCTCTCCAAGGATCATGTAGGAATAAGTTTGGACCGATGTCAACACCAGCTGTCACTGGCCTGGGGCTGTGCCGCCACCACTCCCTGGCAAGGCTCTGCTCAGGCCTTCCAGGGAAGCCACACCCCACTGTCATCTTTGTTGGTCAACACTGTTCTTTATCTCCCTTCCTGCCAACTTCCCACATGTCCCCATCCCAACACCCCCAAATATCTCTGCCCTGAAATGCAGCTTGTCCTCAGCTGGAAGGACAATTTCAGGCCACAAAACTATGGAAGCCTGGGGGGCTGAGCGCTCCCCACGGGCCCTGCTGAGCCAACCTGGAGAGGAGGCAGAGTCTTGGAGTAGGCAGGGCCCTCTCCACATCCTAGCTACGCCCTAGGCAGCAAGAAGCCCACAGAAAGGGATCTGGGGAGTTCATCCTTCCCCTGGCTTGAGCCTGGCAGTCTCCTGAGCAGTCTGGAGGGTGGCAGAGAGGGAGGTGTTAGGGAGCGAGCTGCAGATGGCCCTGCAGGGCCCAGGCAGGGAGAGCCGGGCCTAGTCTCCCCTCTATCCTCCCCGGCCCCCAGGCCTCCAAGAGAACTCTCTCCAGCCCAGAAGCTGCACTTCGGGGCAGAGATATCTTTGGGGGGTGTAATAGGGTCACATGGGAAGTCAGTGGGGAGAGAGATAAAGAAAAACATCAGCCAACAGCAATGACGTGGGGTGTGGCTTCCCCAGACAGCCCATGGGCCATGCCTTGCCAGGGAGTGGTAAAGAGATGGCCCCAGGCCAGCAAGGCTGGTGCTGGCCTCTGTCCAGCCCCTTGCCCAGCTCCTGGCAATCTTGCTTGTGTTACATAATCTCTCTAACCTCACCTTTAAACCAGGGGTGACGGTAGCATCTGCCTCTTAGAACTGCTGATACATTAACGTACATAGCAGGTAGGGGCCTGGCTCAATAGACACTATTCACTCGTTCATTCCTTCACGCATTCACTCACTCATTCCATTTGTTTGCATGTCTGTATGTATGTACATACGTGCTTTATCCCAGGCACTATTCCAAAGGTGTAGGATATATCAGTGCACAAAACAGGCCAAGTGTCCTGTCCTTCTGGGGTTTGCATTCTACCTGGGGAGGAGACAAAGAACAAACAAGAAGAGATAAATAATTAAATGAAATAGTAAATTGGAAGGTTAAAGTGATACGGAAAAAAGAAGTACAGTAGAATGAGATATTACCTTTTTTCCCAGAATGTGGGCAACTTCATTCTTGTGTCTCCCTTCGAAGGAAAAGGATAAACCTCTTTTGCCTCAGGACATGCCCAGTGACAGAGTTGCCAGTTTTGAGTGTTACATCTCACACGGACAACGGTGACTAGGTTTTAGCACAGATTCACTCATCTGTTCCTTCAGCCCACAGATGTTTACAGATATCCTGCTTATGGAAGGCTCAATGTGAATCAGAAGTTCTTGTTCTGAAGGGTTCTGTGGGTGAGGAAAGAGCCGTATGTGAATATTCTAAGTGAAAAAGTGACCAGACCTTGGAACAGGGCGGGCAGGTGCTGGTGGAGAGAAGCAAGCTGTGCGTCCTGCATGTTGACCCACTGTGCCGGCCCCTCCCTGGACCCGTACTTATATACAGACATACAAACAAATGAAATGAGTGAGTGAATGCGTGAAGGAATGAATGAGTGAATAGTGTCTATTGAGCATTTACTCTGAGCCAGGCCCCTTTCTACCTGCTATGTACGTTACATGTATCAGCAGTTCTAAGAGGCAGGTGCTACCGTCATCCCTGGTTTAAAGGTGAGGTTAGAGAGATTATGTGACACATAGCTAGCTTTGGCTGTTTTCTTCTGGTAAGTTGCTCGACTGTCCCTAACTTAGTATCGTAGGGAGGGAAAATACTCATTGTTTTTTCTGAGGGGGGCCTTTGAGCACAATCAAGACCTGAAGGGAAGCTGGGATGGCTCAGCAGGTTAAGTGCTTGCTATGCAACCCCAGGGACCGAGGATCAAAGCCCAGCCCTGGCCTATATGCTGAACTGGGGTGTGCTTCCCATGCAGGAGGTTCCCAGTTCGGCTCTTGCTCCCCAGGTTCGGCCCCTGACTCAAGGGGCTGTGCCTCCCATGCAGGAGGCCCCCAGCCCACTTCCCACCCTGCGCAGCCCCCACCTGCCTGTGTGGAAGGAAACCATGTCAAAAACTGATGACGTACAACTATGGAGACTGCTCTGGGCCCTCCCGCTTCTCTCTGCCTCTGTCTGTCTCTGTAAAAAACAAAACACAATAAAATAAATTTTTAAAACAAGAAACATCAGGACCTGAGATCCCCATCCCACCTCACCCACCCAGCCACAGAGAGGGATGCTGTGACCATCTGTCTAGTCATGTGCCCAGCCTGTGACATGTGCTTGCCTCCCCACCTATACAGTGAGGCCTCCGCTGCTCTTATTTAGAGGCAGGCCTGGCCCTGGCGGGGCAGTGAAGGGGAGAGAGGCCCACGCTGTCTGTGGCTGGAGCACCTTCCTGCGGACCCCCAGGCTTTGGGGAAAGGAGGTGGCCCTGATGCCTCCCGGGCTGTGACTTCTTGAACACAGGGGAGAGACCCAGGTCTGGGGGAGGAGGCTTGGCCACATGGCTTGGAAACCAAGGCCGTGTGTGTGCCTGACCACAGAAGCAGACGCTCCGCCTTGCGGTTTGGAGCTGGGAACAGGCCGTCCTCCCCACAGTCACGGCTCACATGGACCTCAAGATCTCTCCTGCGCCCGGCCCCCTCAGCTGCTGAGTCACGCTCCCTGGGGTTGGAAGAGGCTCCACTCCAAAGCCAGGCTGAGTCATTAGATGATGAATTGTGGAATTCTTATTCAGGCTGTCACAGAGCAGCAGTGGGCTCTGATCGCCACCCCCTGTGCCCCCACCAAGCCTGTCAAAGCCCTCTCTCCTCACGTGTCATTCCTTCTTCATGGTGGGGACCCTGACGGTGAGCACGAGACAGCTGTGGGTCGTAGGGGTATCTCTGAGCTTCCCTTCCTGTGTCTGCATTCCAAACCTGTTATAGGGACTGGGTCTGTTAGCTCAGGAAGGAAACTCAGGTCTCATTTCATTCAACTCTCTCATTCGCAAATGAGACACACGGGTTCAGGATTTAGAGCTGGTTGGAAGGGCCGCTTTGAAGTCAGAATCTCAATCTACTTGCAGTGAGCAAGCCTCGCCAGGCTTTGGTGTCCTTGTCTGTCAAATAATGTTAATTTTCTTACTTTGTAGCAGCTGAGGCTGCCAGAAGTCCTGGGTGAGAAGCAACTGGGGGTGGGCACCCAGCAGCTGTTATTGGACCTGTATTTAGTTGGAGCCAGAGGCTGTGTGAATTAGAAATAAGGACCTGAGGTCTTTCCGCTTCCTGCTCAGGACCCCAAGGAAGGGCAGGAGCTCCTGGAGGGGCTTTGGGGACAGCTCAGAGGGGGTGGGTAGGGCCAGTAGGCGGAATACTCGTATTTATACAGCCTAGACACCTCCCAGCCCTGCGGAGACCACTTGTGGGCTTGCAGATGCAGCATCCTAGAAGGCGTCCACAGATGTTCATTTGGTTCCCCCAAACCAGAACACGGTCAGAGGCCAGTGGTAGGCACAGCCACCCTGACCCGGGCTCCTCACCTGCATGGTCGTACCCCACGTGAGCGTGCATGCGGCAGTCCTGCCGGGCCACATCCCCTGCTGGCGCCCACCAAGGGTTAGCCTGGAAGGTACACATGTCCACCCAGAGGGCCCCTCTGTCCTATAGGTGGGAGTGGCCTGGGACAAGAGCGGGACCACAGGAGGTAACTGTGTCGTTCCCCACTCCTGCAGCGTCCCCAAGGACTCCGTGTTGGCATCTTTAGAGCTACAGCAGGGGTGGCCATATCTTGTTCTCTTTGCCATCTGGACCTGAGTGATGACATACCCATACCCATAAACCAACTGAGAAAAGGCTCAAATTTTTCAAAAGAATTTATTAAGAAAAGAAAGATCTAAAGTACACAATCAAAGGAATGAGAGTTTACAACACACACTTCCCAGCCCATTGCAACTAAGAAACGTGCTGGGCTGACACCATGGATCCTGGGACCCCGAGTCTGTTCTCAACACTATCACTCGTGGCTGCTAAGCCAACCCATTCAAACGCTCTTCGGAAACAAGTCAGGCCACCTTCTAAAACCTCCCAACCCTACCTCCCAATCGCCTCTTTATGCACAGGCCCTTCTCTATTTGGTCCCAAAGTTACTCACCTGGGGCTTCAGGTGAGATCAGTCTGACCCTGCTGTACCTTCTCCACTTCTCCAACCAAAGGCATCTGTGGTCCCTCAAAGATCTTTTTTTTTAATTAAGCTATATTCATGAACCAGTTGGGCCAACTGGTTCTGCTACCTGTGGTCAAGTTACCAACTTCCTAAGCCTGCTTCAGAACATGGTCTTCCTCTTGTAGGACATCTCCTCGTGCGTCTCTCCGGCAACCCTCTGCCCCAGCTAGTGCAAAACTGCATTCTCCCCCAAACAGAACTCAGTACCCTGTCCCGTCCCCCACTTCATTTATGGGATAGCTCTAGTTCCCAGCTGACCTGCCACGGAGAGACGGTCCAGCACCTTGACCTTGGTACCCACCTTTGAGCCCTACCCAGCTCAGGTTAACAACTTCACCAATTCCTTTGGAAGATTTCTGACTTCTCTCTTGGACTTCTGTTCCCATGGAATTTTATCTCTACAGATTTATTATAGTTGTATAGTAAGTAATGGTTGTATAATAAGTAGTAAGACTACAGTGAAAGGAGAGCTATCCCCTCCCAAGTTATATTTTCTCTAACTTATCAAGAGATTTGTCCACTCTCACCATTTTAAACTTCTTCTAAAAGTCTATGGTTATTAGTTCTTCCTTAGTGCAGTCTGACTCTAGCTGGCTTTTAGAAATAGCACTGAGTCTCAAGCTGGCCACAGGTCCCTTCCGCTCTCATGGTCATGGTTGTGTCTTAGCAAATGGCTCCCTCAAATAACTGCTGCGGGGAAGCTGGGATGGCTCAGTGGGTTAAGCGCTCACTTTGCAGCACTGGGGACCGAGGATCGAATCCCGGCCCCGGCCTGTGCGGAACCATATGCTGAACTGGGAGCTCCCCTAGTTCAGTTCTCTCTCTGTCTCTGTATCTCTCTCTGTCTCTCTGTCAAAATAAAAATAAAAAAAATACATATCAAATAACTGCTGGAATGCAAAATAAAACAGTCTTCTCCAAAGGAGACACAAATAACAGCTCCACCCAGACGTTCTTAAGCTATTACCTCACAACACATGCACATAACATCCTATTCAAGCTTATACAGACGGAAGAGTATTAGGTCAGTACGAGTCAGTTGCACTTTTTCAACCAATACCTCAGATTTGACCTTTATGGTATACAAAATACAAAATACTTCTTTATGCTTCACACCCAGTCCTCACAACCCTGTGAGAGGGGCACGGTGGATATTATCCCCATTTTACTGATGTAGAAACTGAGGTTCAAAGAGGTTAGGAAGCTAGACCAAGATCACATAGCTGTTTAGTGGAAGAGCAAGCACTCAACCCAGGTCTCTGCTTCCTCACTCACCTTTTTAGGTGCAAAGCAAATGAAAGAGGCTTTCTACTCCCTTTCTCCTACCCAAGCCAACAGCTGTTCTCCTTCCACCAGTATGCGCATAACCTATAAAGTTCAAACAGGAAAAGAAACAACTAACCAAGTTAATTGCCATAGTCCAGTGCGGGGTGGGGTGGAGGTAAGGGTCAGGGTGTGCTATATCTTTCAGTGTTTCTGATTTCTTAAGATCTGTAGTTTGACTAAGAACTCTTTCTCTCGGTGCTGAGTGGTGCTTTCTGTGGGATTCATTAGGATTCCTGGGTCACAGTTAGGGTGCTGGGGATTTTACATCTAAATTAGCTCAATGCTATACTTCCCATCCGTTTCATATTTTGCCAGTGTTCTCGGTCTTTTCCCCTTGATGAGGAAAATTTAGTATTTCTGTCAATCTTCCAATGCCCAGCTTCTCAGGATGCATACAACTTCCTGGAAAGCCATGTGGCTCCTACATGTCTAGAAGATCTGTGAGATTCTCTTCTTGCAGCCAGGTGACATTTCCTTTCTGAAGGTTCTAGTCCTGCTTTGCCTCCTGAGTGAGCCATTTCACCAGCCTCGCTCTTGGTGTATGGTTTCTGTGCAGCTCTGCAGCACTGTTGTTTCAACCCGAAGGTAAATTATATGATCCCGAAACCTCCCTCCACACACCTAAGCTGGACACCCAAATCTCATCTTTTTTGTGACTGGATGCCCAGCCACCCTCCAAGGAAGCATATGGTGGGCTGTGTCCACAGTGCCCCCTACTGGAGATTTCCTATAAGCCAAAGTTTTAGATAACTTAGTTGGCTGGGGCCATGGCATTTAGGGAGGTACATCTCTAATCTTACCACTGTCCCAATCCTTTTGCAGATATTAATTCATTTCACACATGTCTACTGAGCACCGACTATGAGCCAGCCTTGTGTTAACTCTGCAGATAGACCCGCCCACCGATGTGGCTCATAACGCCCTTTAAAGTTTACCAGCTCATAAAATAGGGGCGTTATTTCTGCCAGGCCCTGTGTATTAGTTGATTCCTTAGAACCACTACCTGGTTTCCAATTGGTCTGAATCAGTTGGTGAACTCAACAAGACTTCCCACCGCCTTCTCTACCCTCCACAATGATCCCATCACCTGAGGGGACTGCCTGACCTCTGCACACCTTCCCGGAGTGGGTTCCTTGGTCAGTCACCAGACAGGCCCCTCCTCTGATGGTCCTTCCTCCCTGCTAGTACTCTATCACTGGCTCCTGCCCTTCCTCTAACAGGACATTTGTCTTAAGTGACGCATTAATTTGCAAACCCAGTAGCTATTCTTGAGTACCACTCATAGAGGTGTGCTTTTTAAAAGTAAATATTCAAGCATATATGTTACTTACTGGACAATAATAACTGAAGTAGAAATGTGCATATATGAGTAACAGGCCAAAATAACTCAAAAAGAACCCAATCTCCCAAATCATTATTTACACATTTTAATCCTATTTCCACTCGGTAATGATTCAGACATTCTTTCATGTTGCTATCATTATGTGATCACAATTCCAAATGATCTTGCTTTTGCTTGCTGATTGCATCATATACCATCATATTCTTGTAAATAGTTTTCATAGTTGCCATACATGAAGGCTACAGTAGCTCATTCTCCTAACAGACCACAATCTACTTAGCTGTCCCCCCACCGTAGCTGAGCAGTTTCCAGTCAATGACTATAATTTATAGTGTGGCCACAAATATCTCTGTGCAAATGCTGTTTTTCTTTATTCAGCATGTATTCCCCAAAGTGAAATAACTAAGTCTTATAGTCATTTTTTTACTCTTATCAACGATTGCCAAATTGCTGTTCATCCACAATGTATTTTTAAAATGTATTTTTGACACATGCAAGTGGTTGACTTTTTTTTTTTTTTTTTAATCTTTTTGTTTACTAGTCCTGACTTCCATGCATTTCCTCCTGGGTGCACAGCCTTTTTT
Source organism: Craseonycteris thonglongyai (assembly GCA_004027555.1). Classification (NCBI taxonomy): domain Eukaryota; kingdom Metazoa; phylum Chordata; class Mammalia; order Chiroptera; family Craseonycteridae; genus Craseonycteris; species Craseonycteris thonglongyai. Next base: position 49,666 of record PVKE010005250.1, read on the forward strand.
GTCCTTTGACCAAGATCTCTTGGTCACTACATATATGGAGACTCAGCTTGTACTCCGATCAATTTTACATACAGAGTTTTCTCATCTTACTGGTTTTCTTTTAATCTTCATTATTTCTTGCTGTGCATATATTTCAAATTTTTATATAACTGAATTTGTCCACTTGGCATTGACGATTTCCCTATCGCTTCAATAAACAAGCGATAACCTCCCCAGAAAAAGATATTCTTTTCCCCACCCTATGCTTTCCATCTGGACCTGTCCAGAATCCTCCTGGTTCCCACGAACACTCCACTGTCTATGACCCCTAATTGAGATTCCCTTAAGTCATCTGTCGATAGCCCCTGGCTAGACACGTCCACTTCAGCTCCACTGCTGCCATGACCTATGCAAAGGACCAGTGGTCGTGGCTGACCTCTGACTAGATCCTCCCCTCTGGTTTTCACTCCTCCATCACCCCAGCCCCACTACCAGCTTCTCAGGTTTTCTGGCTGGTTTGTCTCCCCAATTCCACACCTGGCCTCCAGGGTTACCTTGTTTTTCCCAGCAGTAGTGACCTACCAAGGACAAATTCCTCCACCCCTTAGTTCAGCCAAATGAAACCCAACATTTCTCAAAAGCAATTTTGCCGAAAAACTAAGGGGAAACTAAAAATAGTCTCCAGGGAATGTAAAGACATCAACACAGAAGAGATCATACCTACATCCTACATATGTCTTGGCTTGACGGTAGCAGGGGGACCTGGGAGTCCCCCTTGTCTCCTATTCAGAACCCTGTGTGTTAGACTCCAATCCTACCGTTTTTAGTGTTCTAGCAGGACATTCTCTTCACAGACTTCGAAGTAAACACCTTTTGGCCTCAGCTGGCATCTGTACTTGGTCCTCCATGATGCCCCACCCTGTACTGCTCTGGGGGGCACCATTATCAAAGAAGCCTCTACTTCCTGGCTGCGGTTGGTGGAAGATGCCATTAACTGCTGTTTCAAAACCTCAGGCCTCTTCTGACCTGGCGTGTCCCTGTCTCAGTCTGAGGGGAGCTGGTTGTCAGCTCTTCCGGAAGGCTTGTGCTGACAAACCCTGAGCCCTTCCAGGCTCAGAAGATTTCTGCCCACCTCCCCAAGACTCCCCTGGGACTCCTCCACCAGGAGTGGTTTTGAAGAACGCAAATCAGGACAAGCTTACAAATCTCAGAAACTGAAACTATAACGACCCGGCAGAGGTGGTGGCGGCGATGGGGGGCAATCACCCACATCAAACAAGAGGCATGGTTAACTCCCAGAGTGTTGCCAGCCCTCCTCCTCTGCCCCTGAGAGCTGTGGGCTCAGCACCCCCAGGTCGCTGTCTCTGCACACCAAAAGGGGGGTTGGCCCTGTGGCACTTCATACTGGAAAGCTGCCAACACCTGCACTCTTGGAGCTCTCGGCCACCACATCCCATGGCAGCCCTGCCTCCCTTCTCCCCTCCCCCGCCCCCCACCCACTTCCACCCCAGCCCCATTAACTGTCAGGAGAGCGGACCCGAAAGATGTGGATGGTGCCGTTGCTGAGGGACACGACCAGGTACCTGCCGTCCACCACGGTGGTCACACGGGGCTTTTCCAGGCCGTGATAGGCTGTCAGGAAGTCTCCGAGCAGCGAGCCCTTGGGGTCCAGGATCACCACCTTGTTGACCTCACGAAGGGTCAGAAAGATGTAGCCCTTCTTATCCACAGACACAGAGCCTGGCTGGCAGCCGTGCAGGCCTGGCCCCGCATACTCCCCAATCACCTGACCCAGCCCATCACAGACCACCACGCTGTTCTGCTGCCAATCTGACCCCACGAAATTGCCCTGGGGGCTAGTGGTCAGGAACACCAGTGCCCGCAGGCCCCGGCTGGACTTGCCCCCAGGGATGAAGCGGGTGGCCAGGCTGCCTTCCCTGTTGTACACCTCCACATGGCCTGACACGCTGACAGCCACCCGGTCCCCGCTCGGCATGGCAGCTACAGCGTGGCTGGCCTGGGAGAGGCTTAGGGCCCTGCGCCACTGCACCTCGCCGGCAGGGCTGATGAGATAGAGGCGCGCACCTGCAGAGAAGGCCACTGCGCCCTGCAGGGCGGCCACGCTACATGGGGAGCAGCCTTCAGGGACCGGGACAGCACCCTTGTAGTCACCATTGAGGGAGAAGCGCTTCAGAGCCCTGTTCTGTTCATCAGCCACCAGGATCTCCCGGGGGCCAAAGGGACAGAGCCCAGTGATCCTGGGAGACCGCTTATCTCCAGGCATGCGTGTGGGAAAGCTGCAGGAAAAGATGGGCCTGGGGAGGAGCCCGGAGCCCTCCAGGTTTGGCCCAGGCGCTGGGCTGGGGTCCCGGGAAATGGACATGAGTCTGCCTTTGAACTTCCTCTTCTTGTTGGATCTGCCAGCACTTGGGGTCTGGGCTTCTTCGTCTTCCTGGGGAATCTGGGATCTGCCCTCTTTTGGGGTCTGGGCTCTGGCTTGCTGGGGCGTCTGGGCTCTTTCCACTTTGGGAGTCTGAGCTCCACCTTCCTGGGACATCTGAGCTCTGTCCTCCTTTGGGGTCTGGGCTCCGTCCCTGCTCTGGGGCTGGACTCCACCTTGTCTCTCTGTCTTGGCTCCATCCTCCCTCCGGCTTTGGGTTTCCTCGCCTCCCTGGTTTCTAGCTCCATCTTTCCCCCTGTCCTTTTCCGGCTGCTGCTTCTCAAAGGAGAGCCAGAGCAGGTGGCAGTTTTTGTCCAGGAGCCCAGGATGGAGCTCCAGCTGGGGTAGCAGACAGGGGGCTTGTCCAGGCACCCACGGACAGCCCTGCAGCTGCCGGAGCCGCTGGGCAATGGCCCCCTCCAGCGACAATATCTCGGCCTCACGACCCAAGCTGAGCACCCGACGGGCAAAGGCAGCCGCAGCTCTGGCCACCTGCTCCCGGCCTTCCAGATCGCCCAGTCTTTCCCGAGCAGCCTCCTCAGCAGCCTCCACGTGGGCCCGTAGCTGCCCCAGCACCTCCTTCTTCTGGGCCAGCAGGGCCCGGAGGACCCCCTCCGTGGCCTCCTCCACCCGCGTCCCCAACCCAGCAGCCTGCTCGCGCAGCTGGGCCAGTGCTTCCTTCTCTGCCGCCCGGGCAGCCTCCAGCTCGGCCAGGTTCTTCTCCACGCCCGCCAGCAGCTCCTCAAGGCCTGGCCTCCGGGCACGCACAGCCTCGGCCAGGGGCAGGCAGGGGTGGTCCAGGTGGGGGTCCAGGCGGCACTCCCGGCACAGCAGCTGGGAGCAGGGCTGGCAAAGGAAGCGCAGGGCCTCCCCCGGGTGCTGGGGACACTGGGCCGCCTGGCGCTCCCGGGCCTCCTCGTCATACCACCCGGCCCGGTAGCCCACCAGGTCCACCACGCGGTGGGTGTGAGTCTGCCGGGTGCAGCGGTGCCCGTCGGCGCAGGCCTGGCACAGGTCGTCAGCACAGTCCAGGCACCGGGCTGTGGCTGGTCCTCCAGCACTGGAGCCCCCCATCAGGGGGCACAGGGCACAGGCTGGCTTCCCTGCATGCAGGTCCCCACCGGCCCGGGCCCTCACCAAATCCAGGAGCCCATTGACAAAGAAGTTGGTCTTGAAGGCGGCCACGCCCCCTGGCGGCACAGGCACCGTCTCCCGGCATTCGGGGCACCGCAGGTGGCCACCCGCAGCCAGCTGGGCCAGGCAGTCCTGGCAGTAGGTGTGCAGGCAGGGCAAGGTTTTGGGTGCCCGCAGCTGCTCCAGACAGATTTTGCAGGCCAGGAAGTCGCTGCTCAGGGCCTCCAGCAGGGAGGGTGAGGATCCCTGGGACACCATGCTGCAAGCGGAAGGTCAGGGTCAGAGGTCACTTACACAGTGCCCGCAGCCCGCCCTCCTGCCTCTTCCCCTATCCTAGCCCCACCAGGCCTGGTGTCTCACCTGAGGGACCAGGGATTTTCTTTTGGTCTTCGGGGGCCTCTGGCCACTTGCTGTTGCACTAGCCAGCTGCCTTCTTCCTTGCAAACGTTCAGCAAATATGAACAGGTCAGTGCTGCGTGCATGTGTCAAAAGAGTCAAGAAATGACAAGACCAAGAAGCCCCCGCCCCCCCAGCCTTAGATAACCACTAGTGTAATGATTAGTGCCCTCAGTTTGACAGGCCTTGAGGCAAGTGTGGTCCGGGCCCCCTGTGTGAATAAGTCCTAGGGGTCTTGCTGGGGCTAAAGTCTGGGGCAGGGGACACAGCGGAGGGTCCAGGTGGGCAGAGTTGCCTTGACTCCTGGCAGTTGGGCAGTATAAGCGGCCCGTTCCCCCGGCACATATACCTGTCTGTTAGACCCTTGGGAGCAGAGTCACTGGTAATGGGGGTCCCACTTCCTGACCTGACTTCCTGAAACAGGTTCTGGAACAGGCAGTGGGAAGGCTGAGGCCAAGGAGCTGCCCTGTGCTTTCCTTCTAGCTGCTAGAACTTGGGGCAACTGTAGCCTTTGCCTCAACTTCTAGAGTCCTTTTCTTTCAGCCGTTCCTGCTTGTCTGAGGCCCCCTACTCTCCTAGAAACCTCTGAAGGGTCCGAGTTGTGCGAGGTTCATCTGAGAAGCCCCTCAGCTCCCAGTAGAGACTGTAAAATACTTGATGAAGGGACTTGGGGAATTTTCCTCAAACTTCCGGAAAGTGGGGGCTGGGAGACGAACTCAAGAGTGGGAGGGAGTCTTTCCCAGGGAAGCCTCGGACCTCTGGCCCCAGTAGGTGAAGTGAGGGGTGCTCCTGCCCAGCCCCCTCTCCTCCTGCCTTCCGGTCTCCCTCCCCGCCTCCCCCTCCCTTCCTCTTCCTCCGGCTCGCTCCCTTCCCCCCAGCTCCCTGCAGTTCGGCTCTTCCTTCAGCTGCTCTCCCTGACTCCCTCCTTACCTGGACTGAGCTGGCCTTGGGCTCCAGGGCCCGGAGTTGGGGGCTGAGTCCCGGATACCGCTGTTCCCTGGTGCCTGAAAGAGAAACAAAACTGAAACTAATTGTACTTGTGCGACTTCCGTCCTAGCTCCGGGACACCGACTTGCACAGCCTCAGGCCCCGCCTTCTTCCCCACCCCGGCCTGGATCTCTTCCTGGGGGGGCCCCCCCAGCCCCAGCAGGGCGCAGCCCCTCCAGGAGCCTCCAGGGTCTCCTGTCAGTTCTAGTCTCCGGACTTGCTCAGTCACTGAAGAGTGTGTCAGGATCACAGGGGAGCCGTCTGAGGAGAGGAAATTAGAGATGCTCTGTGATTTGGAGCTCGTCCTCAGGCCTGGTTTCCAGAGCTGCCGCTTATCTGCACAGCCAGTCCTAGGGGAGGCCTTTGGAACCCTACCCTCTGCTGAGTTAGGGGTGCAGCTGTGATCACCAGATAAGGAGACTCCATCTGAGGGGGTCAGCGAAGGCTTCCTGGAGGAGGCATGTCACTTGAGATGTGTCTGAAGAGTGAACAGGGGCTTAGAGAGTTGACGGAGAGGAGCCCAGGAAACTGTTCTGGAAATCCGAAACAGCAAGTATGGGCACACAGAGGAATGAAGTGCCACGACCCCCCTGGGTGGCTCCCAGTAACTTAGGATGGTTTGTGGGAAGGGGACACGTGAGCCGCAGCAGATGAAGTTACAGAGGGAGGCCGCACGACCATATCACAAAGGGTCTTAGTGAAGGAGTCTGAGTTTTATCCAAAAATCCAAAAGAAATCACTGAAGGACATATTTGCCCCCAAATTTATGAAAATTTTCAAGCACGAAGAACTTAAAAGAATGACAATGAACACTCATTACACCCGCCACTTGGAATCTGCATTTAACATTTTACTGTAGTTGATGCATCACATGTCTGTCTATTGTGTGCATCCCTTTATCCACAGCGATGAAGTTTCAGCAGGAAACTGAAGACAGCTCACCCTGGCAGCAGCTGAGAGAACAGAGGGTCCAGGTGAAAAGTGGAGGTTGGGGGTTTGAGCTGGCCCAGTGGCAATAGGGACAGAGAGCTATTTTTGGAGGCAAAAGAAGCCAGGGACTTGTGATTGGCCCTGGGAGGGAGGAAGGAGAGCAGGATGCGCCTCAGGTCATCCAGGATGTTGCAGGTCATCGGGAGGGAGGGCTCAGCTGCTCACACCCAGCGGCTGGTGACTTTTCCACACATTTCCAGCGTATCTGCGGTTTTGATGAGGTCTCTCAACAGTGTCCAAAGCAAGAATAGAGCTGCGATGGCTGTGGGGAACATGGACATTTAAACCCAAGTCGGGGAGTGGCCGGGAGGGAAAGAGCCTGAGAAGTAGTTGCCAGAGGGGTAGGTGGAGATCCAAGAGAGAGGTCACAGAAGTCATAGCTGGAGAATGCGGCCCTTCTGGACCGAGGAGGTGGCCAGTGGTGGTGAATGCTACACACTAGATGTTCAGTCAAGATGAGGACAGAAAAACGTATCGGTGCTTGTGTGCCCCTAAGCGTATGCGGACGGCCTGTGTGTGCGCTTGCTGTGCACATGCAAGGATGATGTGCTGAAAGCCTACTGTGGTCAGACAGTGTGCCCGGCGCTGTGGGATATACAAATATAAACAAGATATGTTCCCTGCCCACGGGGAGTTTACAATCTACTAGGGCAGGTGAAAATATGTGCATGGTGCAATATACTCATAGAGGACAGTAGAACGAATATTAAGGTATCAAAATAATCATCACAGGGATTCTGGGATAGCTCAGCAGTTGAGTGCTTGCCTTATAATCAAGAGGTCCAGGATTCGATTCCCAGCCCTGACCCATGTAAAACCATATGCTGAACTGCAGGGTCACGGGTAACAACTGGGCTGTCTTGGACACAAAGTTTCTTGCCTCCCATGCGGGAGGCCCCTGGTTCAGTTCCCGTCCTGTGCGGCCCATCCACCTGTGTGGAATGAAACCATGCCACAACAAATGATGTACAGCTATAGAGACTGCTCTGGGCCCTCCCCCCTTCTCTTTCACCTTTTCTCAGAAACAATAAAATAAGTCTTTTTAATAAATCATCACAGTGACTTCCTTTAATTGGGTACTTATAATACCATGAGCTTGACCAGAAGTGTTGTAAACATAACCTGATTTAATCCTCACAATAACTTGTTGAGACAGGTATAATTATTGCCTTCATTTTACAAGGGAGGAACCTGAGTTATAGGAAGGAAAAAGTCACTCAAGGGCACATAAAGTGCTATGACAACACAGAAGAGGGAGAGTTTGATTTCTCCTGGGATGGTGGTGATGGTGTGGGAATCAGGAAGACTCCCTGAAAGAGGAGGCATCACAATGGCCATCCTTCTCTGGCTCCCTTAACATTGAACAATTGTTTAACGTGTCCACTGTATGCGGCCAGGCTCCAGGATGATAGTTTCTCTACCCTGAGAACAGGCTCTGAAATCAAGTGGCAACTCAAGTACAGCTAGCTGCTCAGCATCGCCATGGAGATGCACAGGGAGGGGAGGGGGTGGGATGGGGTGGGGACAGTTGCTGGTTGCTGGTTGCTGGCAGCACCTCAAGAAGATGCCAGGGAAGGTGGTTGGTCTGATAGGACTGGAATGCAGATGGGTGCAGGGTAGCGGCAGGAAATGAAAGTTGGGCAGGCAGAACAAACTAACATTTCCGTTTAGATTCCTAGAAGGCCTAAGGTAATGAGGAGCCAATAGAGAATTTTCATCAGGCAAGTTTGTATTTTGTTCTGTTAGGTACTTGGTGTGTGTAGGGGGAGTGTGAGCAAAGGTTTTTAATCTTAATTTATATAAACAATGAGAATAATTTAAAATAAAATTTATAACATATCATTGTAACAAAATATTTTTTCTGTATTTCCTTTGTTCTCTGTCCAGATGAAATATACTTAATATAATCATATTTAAAATGTACATATACTTTTTGTCTACTTGCTAACTTAATGTTACATCAACATATTCTGTGTTTCTACATATTCTTCATAGTTATTATTGTTAATGGCTGCATAATTATATACCATAATTTACTTAATTATTTAGTAATATCCTGGTAAGCCAGCTTCCCAGACTTCCCAGTTTCCATGATGTAAATAGGCTATAAATGTTCCCACCAGGGCTGATTTAATGCTTCCTATGATTTCAAAACCAGCTGCAAAATTCCTAAAATTTAAATAACAACAAACTTTCAGGAGCCAGTACTTTGGGGAAGCTTTTAGAATCTTCCCTTCGTCCCCGAAGTTCTGAATTCCACATCGTGCTGGACATTTAGTGGGCTCTTTCACTCTGGAAACAGGTTCCCTTTAGGTCTAGGAAATTTTCCTAAAGTGTTTGTTGATGATCCTCTCCCCTCTGTTTTCTCTTCTGGAACTTCCATCATTCAGATGTTGTGTCTCTTAAATGAGTCCTCTAATTTCTGTTATTTTCCATTTTTCTCTTTTTGTACTACTTTCTGGAAGATTTCTTTAACTTAAATTTGCCAAACCTTCTATTGTGTTTTTTTCAGATCTGCTGTTATGGTTCTAATTCACGAATTCCTTATTTATTTTATTTTTTGCACCCTATTTTTACTGTGTGGAATCAATAACTTCTATCTCTCTGAGGATATGAATGACAGTGTTGTGTGTGTGGTTTTAGTTTTGTTTTTTTTGTTTTCTTGTTGTTTTTTTTTTAAAGATTTCTTTTATTGTTTGAGAGACAGAGAGAGAGAGAGGGAGCCCAGAGCAGTCTCCATAGTTGTATGTCATTAGTTGTGACATAGTTTCATTCCACACAGGTGGATGTGGGGCCCTGCAGGACGAGAACCGAACTGGGGACCTTGCACATGGGAGGTGTACCCAGTTCAGCATACAGGTTCGCACAGCTGTGCCGGTATTCAATCCCCACACCTCCTGGTTGCAAGGCAGGCACTCAACCTGTTGAGCTATCTGGGTATCCCTCGTTTTAGTTTTTATCACCTTGTATAGCTTCTGTTACCTCCAAGATGTGTTTCTTCCTCCCTCTCTGTCTCCTTCTTCCTCCTTCCCTCCCTCTTCTCTCTTTTTAGGTGGTGAAGGTATTTATTATTTTGTATTTTAAAATAAGTTTCTGAAGTATAATTTACATGTAATAAAAATTACCAATTTAAGTCTGAGTTTTGGCAAAGGTATATAGTCAAGTAATTACCAATACAATCATATATAATACAATATAAAAACAAAGAAATTGACATTGAAACAATATTATTAAATAGACAGTTTTTACATGCACTCAGGTGTGTGTTCTATATAATTCTGTGCAATTTTATCACAAGTATAGATGTGTGTATCCACCACCATAGTCAAGATACCAAACTGTCCTATCAACACAAAGAAACTTCCTTCCCCATCCTTAATCCCTGGTACCCACTGGTTTGTTTCTCCATCTCTGTAATTTTGTCCTTTTGAGAATGTTATATACCATATTTTGCTGTGTATAATGCACAGTTTTTTGCCCAAATTTGTGAGGGAAAAATATGGATGCCTATTTTACTTGGGTAATGCTAATTCTACATCTATTTAAATGTTTTTAATTCTTTTACTTATGCTTATGAGTTAAAAGTGTTACATAAAATTTCTTATATCATAATATGTTAAAAATAAATGCTAAAATTCCTTATAATACAAAAAAAAAAGTACCTAAATGTAAACAATTAAAAATTTGAATTAGGGAAGCTGGGATGGAGCGAGTTACACGCTCCCTTTGCAGCCCTGGGGACCAAGGATAGGATTCCAGCCCCAGCCGGTGCGAACCCATATGCTGAACTGGGGTGTGCTTCCCATGCAGGAGGCCCCCAATTCAGTTCTCACCTTCCAGTTCAGCCCCTGGCTCTAGGGGGCATGCCTCCCATGTGTGAGGCCCCCAGCCCAGTTCCTGCCCTGTGCGGCCCCCGTCAACCTGTGTGGAACCAAACCATGTTGAAAACTGGTGACATACAACTATGGAGACTGCTCTGGGCCCTCTCCCTTCTCTCTCTCTCTCTCTCCCTCTCTCTCTCTCTCTCTCTCTCTGTGTCTTTCTCTGTTTCTGTCAAAAACAATAAGATAAATCTTAAAAAGATATTTTTAAAAACAATGCCTTTGTCAGGACAAAATTTTTAACTTTGATAAGTCCCATGTGTCAATTTTATTTATTTATTTATTTGTTTTTAAATGCTTATAAGTTTAGCTTTCTAGATTTATTTATTTATTTATTTATATTGTTTTTGACAGAGAGAGAGAGAGAGATACAGAGACAGAGAGAGAACTGAACTGGGGGAGCTCCCAGTTCAGCACATGGTTCCGCACAGGCCGGGGCTGGGACTCGATCCTCGGTCCCTGGCGCTGCAAAGTGAGCGCCTAACCCCCTGAGCCATCCCGGCTTCCCCAATTTATTTTTTTATGATTTATGCTCGGTGTCAT
>PVKE010005251.1:0-11748 GCA_004027555.1 Craseonycteris thonglongyai
TATTACTGTATAAGGTTTTGTAATTAACCTTATTAATTAGCACTGACACGTTTAAGTAAATACGTATACTGTTGTAATTTTTGTCTTAAATGAGTAAAGTATGAATACTGTTTACATATTTAAAACATTCTTGTACCCACATACACGAAAATTCCTAGGGGCAAATCCTACTTCGCGGTTTTTCAGCTTTCGCGGAAGGTTCTGGTCCCCATTAACCGCGAAAAACGAGGGATCACTGTATTGTGCTCTTTATAAGAGGAGGGGGCTTGTTTCTAAAAATGATGTTAAAAACGAGCACCTTTAAATTGAGGTTTCATAGGAACATGAAGATTTCAACTGTGTCACAAAGACGTATCCTTATAAAAGGACTGGAAAGGGACACGAGAAAGGAAAGAGCTCGGCGTTGAAAGCGCAGAATTGTGGGGGGTCCTTTCTTAAACTTAATTATTGTGACACGTTTTCTTCGGCAGCAGGCAAAGCCTTCCCAAGGACGCACTGCGTGCCCCTCGTGTGGGAGAAGTTGTGCTCATTCCTCACGGTCCACAGACGCTGCCACCAGTGCCCAAGACCTGAGACCCGTAGGCCCCCGTGTTTACGGGTTCATTTCCAGCCCGGGGCTCCTGCTGTGGGTCAGTACAAATTTGGGTCTGGTACAGGAACAGCTGTCGGCTTGGGTGGGTTCTGTGTGACTGCTGCCCACCCCAGCTTCCGGCTGTGTCCCTGCACAGTGGGTGGCATTTTCTAATCCACTTTGAAGGCCAAGGACTCCGAGCTCTGGGCCACTCTCTGTGCAGAGCCAGGAGGGAGTGAAAAGCCACAAACAAAAGTAACCGGACTGGAAAAGTTTTTCAAACATAAAGGAAAGACAAAGAACTCTCAGCATAAAGAGTGTGTTTTCAAATCAACACAGAGAAGATACATTTTGCAAGAGAAGTTGTAAAAGAAAAACAAATGGCCAGTACATGTATGGAAAACAACCATTCGCGGGTAATCAAAGGGACAGGAGAAGGGCCACAAGCTGTCGTCTCTGCCTGTCACACTAGGAGACAGGAAACCTACAGGGCGCAGGCTTGGTGCGGGCATTCTCGTATGCGGAAGGGGAACTATATCCTCTCTAACAGTACTGAGACGGACACATTCCAGAATATTAACTGCAGTGTCATCTCAAGGGAGGGGGAGAATCAGTCGTGGTTTCTTCTAAATGATTTTCTGTGTTCTCTTTCACACACACACATACAGGTCATGTATAACTCAGGAAAATAATAAACAGTGCTTTTTATAAATTGCATTTTGCTGAGTTATTTTCTGCTGACCACAAGGAAGCAAAGCTCACAAACATCTCCCTGGCTGACGGCAGCAGCAATTACAGGCTTAGATAGCGGCATGGGGACAGCTGGGTTTGCGGGGAGGGTCCTGTTTTCTTTGGCCCCCATGGGGACCACTGGATTTTCAGGGCAGCAGGAAAGGTTCCAACTCTTCCACAGTTCCTCATACTTAACAAATGGGCTGGGAAAACCCGTTTTAGAAACCGGGAAACACAATGCTCGTGGCTGGCCTCCCAGCAGCCCGGGTGCCCATGACCCCGCCTCCACCTTCACCTGTGAAGGACACCCAGTGAGGCGGCTGGGATGACCCCCCCACCCCCATGACCTCCACCAAAAGCTCCTGCAGGAAGGTCCACACACAGGCAGGCAGACAGGACCACGGCCAACAGAGGCCCAGCAGGACAGCCCAGCAGGACGCCAGGAACAGTCCCCAGCCCAGAGCCTGGGAACACAGCTCCTAACCGCCTGCGCCTGCCGACCGGGCAGTGCTGGCTGACCCCTTCCAACATGAGAGCCGTGCTGGCTCAACACAGAAGAGTGCTGCCGAAGGCGCAGGGAGGCTGGGCCTCTCGTGGATCAGGGTGGGGACGTGAAGGGGGGATGGCCACAGGAAGACAGACGGGCAGTTTCTCAAGACAGCGAGTGTGCACCACACGCCCCAACCACCAGAAAAGGGAGACGTACGTTCGTGGACATTCACAGCAGCTTTATCCGTGAGAGCAAAGCTCTGGAAACAGGAGCGAACGCTGTAAAGAGGGGGCTGTCTGTTCTGTATTTGCACGTGGTGGTGGTTACAGAAACACACGCACGTGCACGCAGACTAGTGCAATGAGTGAGGCCTGGGGGCCCAGTGTCCATCTCAGGGCCCGCTATCGATGGGGCCCTGGACGAAGGCCACAAGGGACCTCCCCATAATTTTTTTTTTTTAAATTACATTTATTTATTTATTTATTTATTTTGAAGTTTTATTTATTTTATTTTATTAATTTTTTGACAGAGAGAGAGAGATACAGAGACAGAGACAGAGAGAGAACTGAACTGGGGGAGCTCCCGAGTTCAGCACATGGTTCCGCATGGGCCGGGGCCGGGACTCGACCCTCGGTCCCCGGCGCTACAAAGTGAGCACCCAACCCACTGAGCCATCCCGGCTTCCCCATAATTTTTTCGCAACTCACTATGTATCCACAATTATTTTAAAAACAAATTTTAAGGGGAGGCCGGGATGGCTCAGTGGGTTAAGCACTCACTTTGCAGCCCTGGGAACCGAGGATCGAATCCCGGCCCTGGCCCATGTGGACCCATATGCTGAACTGGGGAGGGCCCCCAGTTCGGTTCTCACTGGGGTGAGACCCCGGCCCAGTTCCTGCCCTGTGCAGCCCCGCGCCCACCTGTGGAATGAAACTATGTGGAAAAACCAATGATGTGCAACTATGGAGACTGTTCTGGGCCCTCCCACTTCTCTCTCTCTCTCTGTCAAAAACAATAAAAATAAATAAATAAATAAAAATAAATGTTAAGAAAACATGCAAGTGCTGAGCAGCACAGAGCCACCCCCGCACTCTAGCACCGAGCTCCCGAACAAGGCTCCCAGGGACCTGCAGTTGGGTATCCGTGTCCCACGGGCCTGTGCTCGCCTGTCCTGGCTACTGCAGCCAGGAGTGGCTCAGCAGCCTCCCCGCGAGGCAGGGTGCTGGAGGCCGGGACTCCAGTGCTGGGGGGCCCACGCTCAGGCTCTGGACCATGGGGGCCTAGGTCCCGCGGGAGGACATATGTCCAAGCTCAGGAAAAAGTGGGAACAAGCACAAAACTCTTGGTGATTCAAGTTCCCATCTGTGCAGGCACTAATTTTGTATTCCAAACCACATGTTCTCTTGCTGCTCACAGATGCCTTTTCCTAACTAGTCCTCTGTGCAGTGGTGCCCATGGCAACCTGTCCCCTGCAGCCATGACAGGGCTCTCACTAGTTCCCACCATAAACCCCGAGCTCCCAGCCCGCCAGGAAACACGGCCGCTTGGAAGCCATGGGCCCAGGAAGGGCCTCGCTGTCCTTTACTCAAAGTGCAGCCCCTGGGGGAGGAATGGAGACCAGACCAGACTGGAGCTGGGTCAGGGAGGGGCTGCTCCGCCCCAGGGGCAATGCAGGCATGGAGGGGGGCGGGCTGCAGCTCTCACAGTCCTGAGCCCAGGGGAGTCCCTTTCAGCTCTTGTGGCCAGATTGTGGGAGGGAAATGCAAACTACAGGCCATGGGCCAGCTCCCTCATGCCAGCCAACTTTGGTAAATAAACTTCATTGGGACCCAGCCACGCCTGCTCATTTACATGCCATCTGTGGCCCCTTCAGCCAGCAGTGAGCAGAGTGGAGGAAGCCGTGTGGCCCCCAAAGCCTGCGGTTCCTAGCGGGCCCGACAGGAGACATTTATCAAACCTGATTTGATTGAGACCAACACTCTCCTGAGAGTGGAGAGGAATGGTGACCAGAAACACTGACTGACCAAAACATAAAGACAGCTACAGTTTTTTCACAAAACATGAAAGCTGAAAAAACAGCAGGAAATCTCCAGATCCAAACTGAGGGCACCCAGAGGCTGGGACCCAGCAACAAGCCAGGCTGTGGGGCCGCTGTCCTGGGCGCTTTGCAGGTGCCTGACAGTGTGAGCCTGGGCCCCAGGCCTTCCATCTCACTGGGCTTCCTGTCATTCCTATGAATTCCACGCAGCGTCCTACATCACCCCATCAAAGTGCAACTTATAAGCACTGCACACCAACAAGAGAAGAACAGACCAATTAGAGAACAGAATGCAAACCCAAGAAAATTTACAGAAACTTTTAAAAGGTAGAATATTCTCTAAATAATATGGAACAACTCTTTTTTTTTTAGAAAAAAAAAAAAAAGTCAGATTACTACCTCACAGAACTACAAATTTCAATTAGTTTAAAAAACAAAATATAAAAATCAAAACTGCAAAATTTAGACAAATATATATATAAAAATGTGTTTTTTATAATTAATTGAGGAAGAGAGGACATCTCAAGGAAACAAAATCAGACACATACACATTTAAAGCTCCTATGGATACTGGGCTGATCATTTTGTAATGTAAATAAATACTGAGTCATTAAGTATACACCTGAAAAATGTTATAAAATACTAACATCAAAAGATAAGAAACAAATTAGGAGAAAGTATGTGCAAAATATACAAAAAATCAATTCAAGAGGAAAATAGGCAAAATACGTGATAAGGAAACGCATGAGAAAAAATACAAATCACAATTAATAAATAATTGAAAAATGTCTCAGTTTTACCAGTGAGCAGGAAAATATGAATTAAAACAAATTCTGTTCTTTACCCACCAGATTAGCAAAAGTAGAAGATGGCTAATAGGCAGTGGTGGCTGTAATGTGAGGAAATGAACACTGGGGAGGTGAAGGGGGGGGGGCCTCCAGTTATTATGTATCAGATTACCCTCCTACAGACCTTCAGACCTGTGGCTCCCTTTGTGGGCGAGTCCCTAAGAGAAACAGTAACATATGACACCAGGACACACTGATACTCTGTTTCCAGGGGTAAATGCTGGAACCTCAGGGAAATCCCTGACAGTCTCTGGCTTCGCTTTTCCCATGTGTACAATGATTACGCAGTCTGCGAATCCTAATGAGTCCATCAATTTCTAATCCCAGTGGTTGGCAACCTGGCACTCAGCAGTCAGAGAAGAAAACAGAAACAATGGAAAAAGGAAAATTCTACTAAGAAAAACAAATCAGGCTCCCAAGGAGCTGTTTGAAAGATTAGTAACCCCCATCCTTGATAGTTTAAGAACAAAATAAATAAATAAATAAATAAATAAATAAATCCAATGCCAGACCAGTAATATTTCTTGAGGCAAAATACCATTGGTATGAAGTATTTTGGCCCTGAGCAAAATCTCAAGGCCCAAAAGTTCCATGCCTCATCTGATGGTTTTATAAAGCACTACAGGCTACGGAGCCATGTGATCCCTACTGGATTTTCAAGATTACCAAGAAGGAGAAAAGATGGCCCATATGGAGTAGCTCTTCCCCCCACATAAACAACACTGTGCGACCCCTGAGGATGCCGGGTGCCAAGCACTGGCCTCCTTCAGCCCAGCGGTCCCACTGGTCGGGGCTCAGCAAAGCCCATGAAAACCCTCAGGACACACCAGAGTGTGTGGGGATCTCGGAACCAGCTGTCTACAGAGAGCACACTGTATTCTCTCTCAGGGAAAAGGGGCTAGTCTCCTTCCAAAAGCTGCTAGTCACCGTGCACTCCAGGCTGTCATTCCTAATGGAGGAATGTCCAGTCAACACCCCTGAGGTCTTTCCTCCATCACCATCATCAGCCCTCACAGTGAGAGAGCAGATGCCAAAAGGAGCAAAGCGCATTCCTTATACGGCGCTGGCAGGGCTGACGGGCAGGCACCCGCCTCAGCCAGCCCAGTTACGCTGAGGGGTCAGGGCAGGTGACGCTTCAGGCCCCCGTCTCTGCTTGTGCACTCTGACAGGTGACAGTGCAGGTCAGCTCCTCCATGGCGCCAGAGCCCACACCTCGCTCAGCCCCTCAGGGCCACTGAGAACCTGACGCTGAGGTGCTTTTGTAAGGAGAGCAGGCTTTGCAAACATGAGGGATTCTTATGAGCAAGACAAGTGAGGAAGCTCTGCTGGCTGCCACAGCCAAGCCAGCCCGCTCCGTCCCAGCCCTCCAGCTCCAGCTCCAAGCCACGAAGTCCCATTTACACCAGTGGAGGTGGCAGGCTCAGCCTGGGGGCCCTCCACGGTGTGCAGACGCCTGACTGGCTCTGGGTGTGACAGCTGTGTTGACGTTGTCTCCCCCTGGTGTGGCTTGGGTCTAGGACACAGAAATTCCAAGTGCGTCCTCAGTGAGAGCAGGGGCAGGGGCAGGACAGAGAGGCCTGCACGAGCCCCCCACCTGCTGCCCCCCAGCACCCACATGCATGTGCATGCACACGGTGCCCTGTGGGCACGTGTCACCTGCCATGTGAGCCTCACAGCCCCTTCCATCAGGCAGGAGCTGGCCCTGGCTCTGCCCAGCTCCCGGGCACAGGCTCACAGGAGGGTAAGGAAGCTGAAAAGGGGAGGGACAGGTGAACTCAGAAAGCCTGGTAGGGGGCTCACCCTCAGAGGGAAGACCTGGGACCCTGTCCCTAGCCCGTGAACACCCTCCCAAGAGGATGTGCAGGGTCCTGTCTAAGAAGGGTGAGCACAATGCTGAGGAGGCACCGGGGCTGCCGCTGTCTCAGGACATGACAGACCACCCCCTCCATTAAGTCAGGCCTGCGCAGGCTAATGGCCTGTGAGCTGAGCAAGCAAAGCAGTGATGGGGAGCAGGAGGCCCTCACTGCCCCAGAGCAGCACCTACAGCTGGACTCTTTCCAGACAACGGCACGGGAACCAAACATGGCGGAAGCTGGACGGAGGAGAGGAGCAGACGCACAGCCCGCCACTGAGTGGGGAGCGGGAGCTGTAACTGACATCGCCCCTCCCCCGGGCCATCAAGTGTCGTCAGCTCCCCTGGCACAGGCTCAGGACACGTGTGCTGTGGGAAATGGCCACACAGGGACCCGCAGGCCGCCCCAAACGGACACTCTGGGAGGACAACACAGTGGCCCAAGGACACTCCATTCCCCACTGGATTCCAGAGGTTCTTCCAGGACCTGGGGCCGTGGGCGGGACGCACAGTACTTTTCCACAAGCTCCCGGTGACAGGAATGAGCTCTCCCTTAAACTTAGGTGCAGCGGTCACTGCCCTGTCCTTTCAAAAATGCCTGGCACCTCTCTTCCACAATTTCCCGTGAGAACCGAAGAGTGAGCGAAGAGATATTTTTATTAGCAGAGACCAGGATGTTCCCCAGGAAGAGTCGTCTACATGGCCTTGGGAGACTGGCCCCCAGCAAGACAACAAGGGGTCTTCAGGACACAAGCCCCGAAGCCCAGCACCCAACTCAGCAACAGCAGCTGCAAACCCTCCAAGTGCCTGGAACTCCAGCACCTACAGGAAAACCCGAAGGCCAGCGGGCTCTGGTGGAGAGGCTGCGACCCCTGCTGGCCAGTCGGGGCTCTGCGCCAGCCGGCCAGCCTGCCACGCGGGGGCCTTGGCCTGGCTCACTGCCCCGCTGGGGCTGCAGGGGCTGACTGCATCTCAAGGCCCCTCCTGCTCCTCTAACTCTCAACACCCCTGTGGCGGGAGAGCTAAACAGAAGTGCACTTAGCTCTACCAGGAAGAAACCTTGTCCCCTAACTCAGAAACCAAGCAAACAACTAGGCATCGAAAGAGACTGGAAATAGCAAAATGCTTGCATCTTTTCTCATTTTCCAAGTTTCTTTTAATCAACACATGCTTGAATAACAAAAAACAAGCACATACTTTAAACAAAAAGAGCATCACTACCGACCTTAGGCAGACATCTTAACCTGTGCTGATATTTACCATATACCCACACTGTTTTGTGTGCCATGCCAGTGACCAGCGCCAGCACACAGAGGCCACTAAGACAGGAAAGCTGTAGGTTTAATGACAAAGTTAAAAGTCAAGGTGATCGTGTGGGGCTCATTGTAAAGAAACTGGAGTCTAGAAAGCAGAAGTGTCAAGAGAAATGGCCCAAGAAAAGGTTGTGTAACTGAGGTTCGGCAGGAGTTGGGGTGGGCTGGACCACCAAGGGGGAGCTCAAATAGCTCTAAAAATCCCGTTTCTGCCCGGCATAAGCCAGAGGACAGGCACAACTGGGGCTCAGGTGGTGAAAGACAGGAGAACGGGAGTCCACCTGGGAAGTGGGTGCACTGAGAGCCTGCATTCAGAACACTCGAGCAGCCAGTGAAAGCAGCGGCTTCCTGACCCAGAGGCCACGAGGACAGGAGTGGAGGTGCCTGTGCTCCATGGACCCCAGGCCTGGTAGGTTCTCAGCCAAAGGGAATGCAGGACAAGTCGGGGTTCTGGGTGCCCACCCGGCTCCCCCACAGCCCTAGTGGTGGCAGCCAAGCACCTTCTCTGCACATGCCCTGCCCGCCCTGCCATGACCAGGTGACAAGGTAGTTCACACCACCTCCCACAAGCAGAGCTGTCGACCTGGATGGAGTCCTGGACTGATCTGGGCCAGCAGGCATCACACCCTGAGGGGCATGAGGACTTTCACGGTGTCCACAGCATGGGGCTCCGGGAACCCACTTGCACTAGCGCAGCAAACTGTCCTGAGAAAAGGCTCAGAATGGGTCTGCTCTCCTCTCCTCCCTCCCTCTGCACAGGGCGCTTCTGCACTCTATGAAGAAAGGTCACATGTCACCTTGAACCTTATTAGGGGACACCGCCCAGGGCAGAAAAGCACAATTTGAAACACTGATGTCAAAATGAGCAAATGTGACCACTAGCCATGAACCTTCGGCCAAGTCAGGTGGCTTCCAAATCTTCCCTCTGAATAGGACTGAAGAACCCAATCAAGTTGTTACTAAACAGCAGAACTTTAAAAATAATTTCTGAAAACATGCCAAAAATCAGTCTCAGTGTTCAAGGAATTAAGCAGAATTGCTACAACAGAATTTCCATTGCTGTTTACTGTTTATGTGAACAAGATTACTCAGCTCCCACAGCTAGACTCGAAACAGGAACAAAAACAATACTAAACCCTGTCTCATTTAAGCAGTAATACTCATCTACCCACCAGAGAATTACACAATGTACATCTAACCAATCTTTACTTTCTGTTGAATAATTTGGTAAAATGTACTATCTTCAGCTGTTTTGAACAACTGCATACTGGGAATTATAAAGACATCTCAATACAGAAGAAAAAATTTAACACAGAACTCGGTAGTTACAAAAAACGAATGTAAATGTGGCGGAATTACGTGATGCTAGATATGAACAATTTTAGATGTGAATTCTTAAATATAGATTCCCAGGCCACGCTCCACGTGTCACTATGTGAAAGGCACCTCTCCCTTTGGGCATGCTATGCCACCCCCGTTCCTTTAGAGCACAGCTCAAAGGCCCAGCTCCAGCCCAAGCCCACCTGGTGCCTCCACCGAGCCATTGAAATCCTCTTTAAAACATGGCACCCAAAACAGCAGTCCAGATTTGGTGACTGAAGACAGTCATGGTATTCCAACCTAAAACATACTGAAATACTTATTTGACCTATGATTGCTTTTAGAAGGCACTGAGATTGTCCACATGTAACTCATTCGACCCTCTTCGTCACCCAGGCTGATGCCAGCAATATGCCCACTTACCCTCCCCCTAGGTTGGGAAATAAGCTGAGGCCAACATGACCGCATGCACCTACCTTGGGGTGTGCTTCTTTGGTGTCCTGTGTGGCTTCAGGTGCCAGCAGTATCTCTTTTGCTGACTCCTTCTTCAGTTTTTTGCTCTTTTTCACTGTCATGTCAGTAATTTTTCTCTTCTGTTTTGCCATCCTGCAACAAAGAAAGTAAGTTGCTAAATACACAGTAAATAAAAGGTCTCAGGCCATATATTTTTATATTCTCCCATTTGAAAGAAATACAAAGTTATTTCAGGAAATATGTAAAAGTATATAAAAGTTAAAAGAAAGTCAAATCCCCTAGTCTCATCACCTATAGATGACTGATTTAATATATTGGTGAATTTCTCTCCTTATCTCTGAACAAGGGAAGCTACGAGTGACCGCCATGCGCCATGTCACTGGGGCATTTGGTCAGACACAGGTGGAGGGCCCATGAGGAGTCTGGGATGGCCTCCTTGGATTGTAGAAGCACCAACTGGGGCCACATAAAAGGGCTGACACCCGATCCCAGGAGCAGATGTGAACTGATTATGTCTACTCTCTCAAGCACAGTGGTGTCCAGAACTCCATATATAAGAACAGAAAAAGTCAATGAATTCTAATATAAATTTCCTTCATGGGACTATGTGATGGAGGGACTAAGAGAAATCACTGAGGTCCAGAACCTGAAAGTGTGTCAGAAGGGTTGGGGTGAAGAGTCCTCTTCCTCTGAGGGGACACTGGCCACTGCTGGGACCTCTGAGAGGGATGTTATGAGGAGGGTTCTCCGAGGGGGGATGTTATGAGGAGGGACTTCTGAGGGGGGGATGTCTGAGGGGGATGTTATGAGGAGGGAGGATGTCTAAGGGGGAACCTCTGAGGGGGATGTAATGAGAAGGGATCTCCGAGGGAGGATGTCTGAGGGGGAACCTCTGAGGGGGATGTTATGAGGAGGGTTCTCCGAGGGAAGGATGTCTGAGGGGGAACCTTTGAGGGGATGTTATGAGGAGGGACCTCTGAGGGGGATGTTATGAGGAGGGACCTCTGAGGGAGGATGTCTGAGGGGGAACCTCTGAGGGGGATGTTATGAGGAGGGGCCTCTGAGGGAGGAATTCTGAGGGGAAAGCTCTAAGAGGGTGTCTGAGGGGGAACCTGAAGGGGTGTCTGAGGTGGGAACTCTGAGGGAGGATGTCTGAGGGGGGACCTCTGAGGGGGAACCTCTGAGGGAAATGTTATAAGGAGGGACCTCTGACGGGGTGTCTGAGTTGAGACCTCTGAGGGAGGAGGTCTGAGGGGGAAACCTCTGAGGGAGATGTTATGAGGAGGGACCTCTGAGGGAGGATGTCTGAGGGGGAACCTCTGAGGGAGATGTTATGAGAAGGGACCTCTGAGGGAGGATGCCTGAGGGGGAACCTCTGAGGGAGATGTTATAAGGAGGGACCTCTGAGGGGGTGTCTGAGTTGAGACCTCTGGGAGGATGTCTGAGGGGGAACCTCTAAGGTAGGGTGACCAGACGTCCCGCTTTTGGCGGAACAGTCCCGATTTTTAACAATTTGTCCCGCGTCCTGCGGCGTTTTAAAAAAGCCCTGATTTTTGGAAAGAATGCACGACGAGCTAGGAAACGGCGGGAGATAGACCAAATTTTTAATCAAGAACCCCCTCCCCCTCGGGTCAATGGGGTCCCGCTTTACCAATGTTAAAATCTGGTCACCTTACTCTAAGGGGGTGTCTGAGGGGACACCTGAGGGGGTGTCTGAGGTGGGACCTCTGAGGGGGATGTTATGAGGAGGGACCTCTGAGGGAGGATGTCTGAGGGGGAACCTCTGAGGGAGATGTTATAAGGAGGGACCTCTGACGGGGTGTCTGAGTTGAGACCTCTGAGGGAGGAGGTCTGAGGGGGAAACCTCTGAGGGAGATGTTATGAGAAGGGACCTCTGAGGGAGGATGCCTGAGGGGGAACCTCTGAGGGAGATGTTATAAAGAGGGACCTCTGAGGGGGTGTCTGAGTTGAGACCTCTGGGAGGATGTCTGAGGGGGAACCTCTAAGGTAGGGTGACCAGACGTCCCGCTTTGGGCGGAACAGTCCCGATTTTTAACAATTTGTTCCGCGTCCCGCGGAGTTTTAAAAAAGTCCTGATTTTTGGAAAGAA